>JASCZW010004197.1:0-24569 GCA_034211315.2 Aedes japonicus | reverse complement strand
AACGTTATAGACTAATTGTTTCCATAGATGAAATAACAATGATTTAAAAAGAAACCGTACCCTAAGTAGGGGACACATTTTTTTGTATGTTCCCAACTGTGGCCTGTTTTAATAATAATGTAGTAAAAATGTTACAGGTAAATTTTACAGAGGAATTTATAACATTCGAATGTATATTTTTCAATTGTCTCATGTTAATGCAAAGCACTGGAACACAATCTTTTTAGAGTGAATAAATGTTTTTATTAACGTAGGACTACGTTTCTCTTTTCTATACAGGGTGGCATTCCAAAATTTTAAAAAATTAGAGCGTTAAGCAAAAAAGTGAAAAGTTTTTAAATGCTTATACTTCTCGTTTGACTAAACAAGAATGTCTTCATTCATACGCTTGTTTGACTGCAGAAAAACTCACCAATTTTTTGTATTGAAATTTGAAAGGAGTTCCATAAGTATAAAAAGTTCAATTTTTCAATTCAAAATGATGACTTTTTTTTTATTGTGCTGCCATACAAATTTGCATACCAACAGGTTGAAAAATTTGTTTTCCCTAACACGGTCGTTGGAAACGTAGCAATTTTTCAATTGTTAGGGCCGTCCGCTATTATTAAAGGGTGTATCTCGATAAAAATGGCACACACATATATACTCATCAAAATTAAACTGATTATCGGATTTTCTTGAAATTTTCATGGGAATGAAGAACTACTAATGAGTTTTGATTTACAACATTTGTTTTATTCAATTTCGTCTCCCATCCCGAATGCCCGCACCTTCCTTTTCACTCCACCCATCAAATTTTGTACAACCCATTTTTGTTGTTTTTACCCAAATTTTCTTCAATTCTAGCTCTGTTTTTATAGTTTTGGGATGTTTGCGAAGTTCCGTTTTCATAGTTGCTCAGAATTTTTCAATTGGACGAAGTTCCGGTGAACTTGGTGGGTTCACTATCCTTTGGCACAAAATTGACCCGTTGGCTCTAGGTACCACTCAATACGTTTCTGAGCGTAGTGGCAGGATGCTAGATCAGGCCAACACAGAGTTGATCCTCTGTGCTTCTTAGTGAATGGCAAGAGACGCTTCTTAAGGCACTTTTCCGTGTAAATCGCAACCGTTTATTGTTCCTGGAAGTGATGAAGGGAGCACTTATTTCACCACATCCGCAAATCGTCTGCCAGATTAGAAATTTCTTTGCAAATTTCGATAGTTTCTTCTTTCGAACATCCTCCGGAACATCGAACTTCGACTTGGCAACGAAATATTCTTGCCCAGGAACTTGACGGAAGTCGGCCTTGACGTTTGTTTCGTCATCCATCATGATGCAACCGGATTTGGTGAGCAGCTTCGTGTAAAGTTTCCGGGCGCGGGTTTTCGCAGTGATGTTTTGTTTTTCATTCCGGTTTGGGGCTTTTTGCACTTTGTAAACATGTAACCCAGCACGCTTCATGGTTTTCTGCACAAAACCGACTGACACCTTAGACTTTTTAGCGACATCTCGAATTGACATTTTTGGACAGTTCTTGAATTGTTGTACGACTTTCCTGACCATTTTACTGTCTATTGGACCACTTTTACGACCACTCCCTTCCTTCCTTTGGACACTCAGACGCTCCTTGAAGGTTCTTATTACAGGAGACACAGTTGTATTTGCAATTCCAAGCCTTTAAGCAATCCACCGGTGGGACGCCCCTGGATTTTGATTGTGAGTGCACAAAATTTTCTCACGGACAATTTCTTGTTTCGACGACAAGACTGGAACTACTGAATGTATAACTATGGAAACTTGGCAGATGCAAATAATACACTATGAATAAGATCCACTCAAATTTCTAGGTTTTTTACTCATACGATTCAAAAAGTTACAGAAGATTTTCTGTGTTGCCATTTTTATCGAATACACCCTTTAAATTTGCTTTGTTCTGCATTTTCGGGGCTCCCTTCTTTTCTTGGCTATGCTATCAACGATAGTACGTAGCCGCGGAAATGAAAAACGTAAAGGTGATTGGAATATGAATGAAAGAGATAGGAATTAATTTAACCTATGCCACCATTGAATAGCATAAACCAGAAAGAAAGCCGTCAAGAAAATAAAATATGAAGCAAAATGTATAAGCGGTTCAAGTAGAATAATAATGCAGTACCAACATTAGACTAGGGTGAATCTACTTTCGTAATTATTTTCTCTTGAACAAAAGGTCACAAATACAAAATAAGCATTCTTCAAGGAGGAGGAGCTTTATCTCTATCCGCTGATATATTTAATTTGAAGGAATTGTATACTAAAGGGCGATACGGTCAAAATTTGGTCAATATCAACTTGACGTATTTCTTTCAATTTTGCATTTAAAAATCCTGAACACCCCTCATTTTGAAGGCGTGTGTGTGTGTAGAATGTTGCTCTTATTTTGATTTTGGAATTCACTCTTCAGTTGTCAAAATGCCGTCCAAGCAAGAAGTGCAGCGTATCAAAATTTTGCTCGCGCATCGCGAAAATCCGAGCTACTCGCACTCAAAGTTGGCAAAATCGCTAAAAGTTGCCAAATCAACCGTTACAAATGTAATTAAAGTGTTTGGGGAACGTTTGTCGACAGCCAGGAAGTCTGGATCGGGGGGAAATCGAAAACCGGAAGCCACTGAGACGACAAAGAGAGTTGCCGGTAGTTTCAAGCGAAACCCTAACCTATCTCTCCGAGATGCCGCAAATAAGCTGGGTGTATCGTCTACAACCGTGCATCGAGCCAACAAACGAGCCGGACTATCGACTTACAAGAAGGTAGTGACTCCAAATCGCGATGATAAACAAAATACGACGGCTGAGCGCGATCCCGGAGGCTGTACACGACGATGCTGACGAAGTTTGACTGCGTGGTAATGGACGACGAAACCTACGTCAAAGCCGACTACAAGCAGCTTCCGGGACAGGAGTTTTATACGGCAAAAGGAAGGGGAAAGGTAGCAGATATTTTCAAGCACACGAAACTGTCAAAGTTCGCAAAGAAATATCTGGTTTGGCAAGCCATCTGTACCTGTGGCTTGAAAAGCAGCATTTTCATAGCTTCCGGGACTGTCAACCAAGAAATTTACGTGAAAGAGTGTTTGAATAAACGTCTCGCTGCCTTTCCTGAAGAAACACGGTTGTTCCGTACTGTTTTGGCCGGATTTGGCATCTTGCCATTACGGTAAAAAAGGCCATGGAGTGGTACGCCGCCAACAACGTGCAGGTGGTTCCCAAGGACAAGAACCCTCCCAACACGCCAGAGCTCCGCCCAATTGAGAAATACTGGGCTATTGTCAAGCGGAACCTAAAGAAGACCAAAAAAACTGCTATGGACGAGCAGCAGTTCAAGGCAAACTGGCTTTCTGCGGCGAAGAAGGTGGACAAGGTGGCTGTACAAAATCTGATGGCAGGGGTCAAGCGTAAGGCCCGGCAATTCGGATTTGGAAAAGCGGAAGCCTAACTGAATATTTTTCCTGAATTTTATACTAATTGAACTTGAAAAAGAAATTTAATTTGATTTTTTAAATAAACGATTTCACCGATTTACACGCGTTTTCCCTTGACCAAATTTTGACCATATCACCCTTTACTTCCGATAAATTAGCAAACGAAGTGTTTGTTTATCATAGTAGATACGCCCTAACCAAATGTTGGCGCTGATTTGTTTCATTGGATCTTCTTACTTTTCTAATGCTTTGATTTTCAGTGAGCTTAAAACAAGAGAGTGATAAGTTTCACTGTCCAGTTTGACTACTGCGTTCTTAAAAAAATGTCTCAGCATAGGCAATCGAAGTAGGTAGGGAAAATAACGGTAACCCCGTCAGGGTGGGTAAGCCCGTCACCCCAACAGCTTTACTAGAAAACCACTTTGCAGTATGGTTTTGACTATACCTACTATTAGTATTTATCATTTTAACCATTTCGAGAAACATCATACCCATTGGGAACTGTCAAACTCGAAGAAAATAAACAAAACAAACGCAAGCGTCGTCGCAGCAATACCGGATGTAATTTTTCGATGGTTAAAATCTACCACCAAAATCTATCTTGACAAATAATTTAGTACAGACATTCAATTCCATCGATCGCGTACTTTCATTTAAACTGTATCTTAGTGCTGAGATTCATTGAAAGGTAAGTTTAACCTATTATCCAAGATTTACGGTGTTATTAAGAAAAAAAAGTGCCTTTCGGGTAAGTCCATCACTCATCGGTGCGGATAACACCATCATGCTCTTTGGATCAGCGGATGTTTGAGACTCCGGAATGTGTTCCATATAAAGGGCTGTCCATATACTACGTGGTAATCATGTGGGCTCAAGAATCAGAAAAAAAGATTACTCGTACAGATAAAAACAGATTTCACACACAATTATGGCACATGGGTATGTATGAATCTGAAACACTCTAAAATATGTCCCTGTGGTATATGGATGACCCCTTGTGAAATGGTTGATAAATCATCACAAGAGATCAAAAATATTTACATGTTCAAAATTAAATTTCGTTTGCAGAAATCCTCAAAACTATTTTAATAAAAATGAATGCCGGTCTTACCCCATGGGGGTGACGGTCTTACCCGCAATGATTGAAAAACTTCAATATTTACCATGTTTGTTTTGCGTATGTTGTTTGACCGAAAACACATATTTTGACACAAGTGAAAGTGCGAGGCTACTGAGAAACAACAAACAATCGCACGATTGCATTTAATAAAAAAAACTTTCTAAATGGGACGAGGCTAAATCCACGAATAGACCCGATTTGGTGCTTCTGGTGATCTTCTTCTAAAACTATAGCATCAAGTTTTTGATGCAATGGGTTTTCTGGATGACATAGCCATTATAGTTCGCGGATAATTTTGATGAAACGGTTTCTGACCGACTGCAAAAAGCGTTATATCTCATACTATAATGGTTTAAACGTGAAGGATTGAATATAATTCCTACAAAACAATTATTGTAACTTTTACTTAAAGACCTACCATTTCATTAGCTAACCTTAAATTAGGTGATGTAAGGCTTTCAATGTCGACGGAAGTGAAGTATTTGGGAGTAGCTTTAGATAACGACCTTTACTGGAACAAACACATTGAGCAACAAATAGGAAAAGCAAAAAAAAAAAAAACTATATACTCGACTATAGTTAAACCTAAAATTAAAGCCGAAAACCAAACGGCACAAATCAAATTGAATAAATTGTAAAGGCTTGCCACCATTTCTTTAACTGGACCAATGCGTAGCGCTCCATCTGTAGCTCTAGAATCTCTACTTAATCTTCTTCCTCGAATTCTATTTATTGAATCAGATGCATTTAAAAGTGCTCTAAGGCTCAAGCGGTCCATGAATTTCTTCCGTTGGGATCTTATTGGACACCTGAGTATCGCAAAGGAGTTTCAATTAAGTCCACTAATAATGATGAATGAGGACTGTATGCAGAGAATAAACTACTTTAAACACAATTTCCAGGTTGATTTCCATCGTCTGGATTGGCAGAAAATTCGGCCCGGATTATTAGTCTTTTATACAGATGGCTCCAAGCAATATAGTATGGTTGGTGCGGGAATAACTGGTCCTGGAATTTTCTTATCGGTGTCTATGAGAAAATGGGCATTGCGGAATCCGTGGAAATCTGGTCTGTTTTGAGCCTATTGCTTGACTATGACTTGTTGTTCGTCATGCAATGAGGGAATTGTTGGAAGCCAAACTGGTTATTGGTCAGTCTGTTGAGGATTACCCTTTCAAGCACCTTACTTGCTGTATCCAACAGACATATAAGTATATATGCCGATGGATCTCCTGGTGGCTTCCCTGTTTTTAGTAGCAACACAAGGGTCTGAATTTTCCAGGCGCCCGTGCAGACGCCCTCGTTCAGACACCTTTGCATCATAACCCTGAAAATTTCGGAATCCAGCAAGAGAGCCGTCTTGATGGCCAGGTTCGGAATACCATCCGGTAACGGCGCTTTGTTCACCTTTAGTTTTACTATCGCAATGAGTTCCTCATTCGTCACCGTTGCCTCGTCGCCCGGCCCCGTTGTGCCGTTGTCAATGCCCACGTGGTCTCGGGTATTCGATTGAGCCGTCCACGCTTCCGTCGCTATGACAGGATGCATGTTCGTGGAGGTCGGCAATCGACTCTGTCCTCCAATACACTGGCGATCTTCCATTTCTCGTTTTGACTTCCCTTCGGCATGGTCGCATCACACATTCGTGTAAGTGTCATAATGAGTTGTTCGCCGCTAGGTTCCGGGGTTTCCTGTAAGTTCCGTTCCCTCTCGAGCGCCTCTTTAAAAGTATCTACATCCAAGTAGAACGTCCTCCATCTGCGGGCGAATGGAGTGGATGCTCCTCCTTCCACACGCTACCTTGTATTGTGGACGATACAATAGCGAACCGCTGAGTGCTTATATCGATGATCGATTCCGCTCTATGGTTGGTACTCTTGGTTGGTACTCTTGGTACTTACGTTGGCTAAAGGGCGATACCGTCAAAATTTGGTCAATATCAACTTGACGTATTTCTTTCAATTTTGCATTTAAAAAACCTGAACACCCCTCATTTTGAAGGTGTGTGTGTGTAGAATGTTGCTCCTATTTTGATTTTGGAATTCACTCTTCAGTTGTCAAAATGCCGTCCAAGCAAGAAGAGCAGCGTATCAAAATTTTGCTCGCGCATCGCGAAAATCCGAGCTACTCGCACGCAAAGTTGGCAAAATCGCTAAAAGCTGCCAAATCAACCGTTACAAATGTAATTAAAGTGTTTGGGGAACGTTTGTCGACAGCCAGGAAGTCTGGATCGGGGGGAAATCGAAAACCGGAAGCCGCTGAGACGACAAAGAGAGTTGCCGGTAGTTTCAAGCGAAACAGTAACCTATCTCTCCGAGATGCCGCAAATAAGTTGGGTGTATCGTCTACAACCGTGCATCGAGGCAAAAACCGAGCCGGACTATTGACTTACAAGAAGGTAGTGACTCCAAATCGCGATGATAAACAAAATACGACGGCCAAAGCGCGATCCCGGAGGCTGTACACGACGATGCTGACGAAGTTTGACTGCGTGGTAATGGACGACGAAACCTACGTCAAAGCCGACTACAAGCAGCTTCCGGGACAGGAGTTTTATACGGCAAAAGGAAGGGGAAAGGTAGCAGATATTTTCAAGCACACGAAACTGTCAAAGTTCGCAAAGAAATATCTGGTTTGGCAAGCCATCTGTACCTGTGGCTTGAAAAGCAGCATTTTAATAGCTTCCGGGACTGTCAACCAAGAAATTTACGTGAAAGAGTGTTTGAATAAACGTCTGCTGCCTTTCCTGAAGAAACACGGTTGTTCCGTACTGTTTTGGCTGGATTTGGCATCTTGCCATTACGGTAAAAAGGCCATGGAGTGGTACGCCGCCAACAACGTGCAGGTGGTTCACAAGGACAAGAACCCTCCCAACACGCCAGAGCTCCGCCCAATTGAGAAATACTGGGCTATTGTCAAGCGGAACCTAAAGAAGACCAAAAAAACTTCTAAGGACGAGCAGCAGTTCAAGGCAAACTGGCTTTCTGCGGCGAAGAAGGTGGACAAGGTGGCTGTACAAAATCTGATGGCAGGGGTCAAGCGTAAGGCCCGGCAATTCGGATTTGAAAAAGCGGAAGCCTAACTGAATATTTTCCCTGAATTTAATACTAATTGAACTTGAAAAAAAAATTAAATTTGATTTTTTAAATAAACGATTTCACCGATTTACACGCGTTTTCCCTTGACCAAATTTTGACCGTATCACCCTTTAGGAAGAATCTGGCCCCTGGGGTAGCTTAGTTGTCATCCGATCTATTCGAAACTATTCGATCGACCATCTTGGCGGTGCGTAGCAGCTGCAGAAGAACACTCGATTCACTTTTACAACCGCGAAGCCTTTGTTTGTGGTAGACACAGACTCTTGAACCGGGTACTTGCCCGTCGTCCATAATTCCGCCATATTGGACCTGTCCTAAAACTACTTTCCGTTGCCGGCTGGGATGCGGTATGGGTCAGAAATTATAGCGATATCCGATGCCGACTCGCTAACTGTCTTACACAGCAGTTGCTGGGCGGCCTCACAATGGTTCAGGTTTATTTGGGTTACCTGCATTACGGTAGGCTCGTTGAAAAACCCTTAGCGGACAGGCACCTGCCCTCCCCCCCATGACTTGCTTATCGTCCGGTTTCCCAGCGCACATGAAGCATTTGGGGAATCTTTGTATTCCCGCGTCTTGTACCTTGTGCTGCCTCACCTTCTTCACATGTTGCTCCAATCTGGGCCTTTTCACTCC
The DNA here is from genome assembly GCA_034211315.2 of Aedes japonicus. Taxonomy (NCBI): domain Eukaryota; kingdom Metazoa; phylum Arthropoda; class Insecta; order Diptera; family Culicidae; genus Aedes; species Aedes japonicus. The sequence goes on along the minus strand of JASCZW010004197.1, from coordinate 16,274 downwards.
CAGGACATGTGCCCGCTCTCTAGCGATCTGAAACATGCCTCTAGTGGCTGGTGTAGGCTAAGTGGGCATATGGACCACCCCACCTTCACCTTCGTCACATTCAACGCCGCGTCCGCGTCGACTGCCTGGGTCTCGAGTGGACCCTTCCTCAGACGTATGTCTGCCGCAGCAACCTCGACCTTGCACTGTTCCTTTAATGCAGTGGAGATCTCGTTTACCTCGGTGATCTCATAAAGGTTTTTACACAAGCTCGTCACCTGTGAGACGAGGGCGCGTACCTCCACATCCTCTCCTAAGGCCTGTCTTGCCAGGTCTCTGTACGCCGGGCCCTTTAGCGATGTTGTCTTCTTCAGCTCCAGGAGCATCTCGTCGGTGGGGGTACGGCGTCTACTTCGCACATCGGCGCCTAGGCCTGCCAATTTAGCGTCCCCGCACATCGCTTTCAAGACCTCGGAGTACTTTCACGCCACGGGCTTGACGATGAGGAACTCTCCGCGGTGTCGCTTGCGGGCCACCTGTCGCTTATCTATATATTTTTTCGTCCTATTTCCCTTTTTCCGGACCTTATTCCAGTGGCTTTCCCTGCCACACCTGGGGTCAACGCTCGTCCCCTTCTTAGCACTAGCGCTTGCTTCCGTGCTAACTATGGTTGTTGGTGTAGGGGCCCTGCCGCTTGGACCTACTTCGGCGCTTGAGAGAACACGCAAGCTGGATGTCGCGCCTTAAGCGCTGCGCTTAGCGCCGGGGCCTCTCTCTTTGCGGCCAGCTGGAGCTGGTGGCGAGGATGGACCCTCTGACCCCGCCGCCAAGTTCGCATAGGTTTGCTTCCCTACTGGGGCTTCCGACACTATCCGCTTTGGAATCTCTGAAAGAGACGGATTCTTCCGTCTGGGGCTGCTTTGAGGCTATCTCCCTCGCCCTTTCGGTGGCTGCTAGCCTTGCCAACTCTTTGGCACTTTGCTCAGCTAGGAGTTTGGTCTCCAGCTCTTCCCTCTCCTTGCATGCAGCTTGCACTGTCATGCGTAGCCTAAGGAGGGCCAGTTTGAGGTCGTTCGCAATGTTGCGCGATGACGTAAAGTCAATAATCGCTTCCAACTGCTCAGACACCTCCATCACTTTAGGAAGGGTTTCCCGCATCCTATCCATGGCCCAGCCTAGGTTGGTGGCACCGCTTCCGATGCCGTGGTACTTCCGCAAGTGTCGGGCACGCCAGATCCCACCGTTTTACGCGGTGGGGACCTCACTAGGCCACCTTTAACGAACGGATTCGCTTTCTCCTGGGTTTTCATCGTTTCCTCCATTTTGTTGGGTCCCCTAGCAAAGTAAAATAACAAGCTGATATCGAATAAGTGACATGTTTTGTTATCTTAGATATCATTTTGAACTCACCTGTTATCGCATAACAAATTTAGTTATCAATATTTACATATTTTGTTATGATCTGTTATCACGAAGACGATTTTCGATTAATGTTACTGAGCTCTTGCAGCATGCTGACGAATGCTGAATATTACCAGCATATAAGATAAGAAATTAAGCTTTTCACCAGAAGCACTACTGCAGTTATTAGTGTAGGAATTTTATATCATGTTGTAACTTTATTGGAAATTATCTCAAGAAATTTGTTCATATCACAAAATGTGTTGCTTTTTCAATCGGTAATCGTTAGCGTACCTTCCAACCAACAGTTGCCCAGCCAGGTCGTAATTCGCAGAACTGATCGCGATGGATTTTATTTGCAAAGCTGCTCCCAGATAGTGGAATTTTTGAATCGCCGAAACTTCTGAATTTGAATCGATGAAAGCGAGGAACGTATCGTAAAACCCACTGCATATAATTCCCGTTGAAGTCAGAAAGCGAAATTGTAGGAAGCTTCAACCCAAAAAGAGCGAAGAAGATTTAGGGATGCGAGCTTGTTGATTAACAACAGCGAGTCTGGCGATTGAATCGGCGTTTATTTGAAAGAGCCGGGGCTCAAAGTCAACATGCACAATAGCATTAGATTGCATACCTTTTTCGGTGCCTTCGATATCCTCAAGCTGCCACTGCACTGCATCCGTTTAATGCTCAAAAATGCACAAAAAATAAACATTCCACCTTGTGATTTGCTGCTGATGTGAATTGTTGGTTTTGGAGATCTACGTCACGCATGTTTACATAAAACAGGCTGTGCATCATCTCACGAATAGGATGACAGTATTTTTTATTACACTAATTCAACTTAACCACTTCTGTTTCACCTGTATAGACCTCATTGGGTCGATAGTAGTTCATTTAAATTACAAATCCTCGATACTTTTGGATCATAGTGTACATACATATCAAGGGTAAGTCGCTTTGAGCAGTGTGCCAGCCACAATGTCTTACACACTAGTTGAATATGTTACATAATTGTGGAACTTAGACTTTCAATTACACTTTTGACAGTTGAGCCTTAAGAATTTAGAAACCTTGTCAAAATGTGCGTTGTTGGCTGTCAGGTACAGCAAAAAAAAATAAAAAATGTGGGTTGTCAACACATCGACACCTTTGGCACCTAACGGGACACACAGTTAAATTAAATTGTACAGGAGAAAAGTGTGCTGAGTGCTCCACCCCTTGGTACATATGCATAAGTCTTTTACCTAACTATGCCAAAAATAGGGTATGTGTCTCTTAACTCAGCCTAATATGCAACGATCGATTACAATTTTTATCATAACTCATAAAGTTTTTCAGCTGTAAGCGATATTTAGCTTTTTATACACTTGCATAGAAACGTTTAATAAGACATTTGGTAGTTTGTATAATGAAAAACTATACAACTCATTTGAGAACGTCAGAAACTTTCGAGGGATATGGGTGTAATGTCGGCCTATAAGCAACAATTTGGGTCTTATCATGGATGCAACTTCGTTCCATTCGATCGATTTCTAATTAAATGCAGTCTTCGTTATGTTTTCTGTTTGATTTTATGGTAGAAGGATTTGCCAGCTTTATTTGTTTCACCCAACACACAATTTGCACAAAATAAACTTAACTTAAACTGATTTGAAATACTTAAAAGATTTTCACATGTGATTTGATTTGGCCTTTTGATAATGAAGTCATAATAATACACTCTGCACAGGTTTTGTTCCTTTAATTTGTGTTTGGATGAGCCATTTGGAGAATATACAATCAAAACTTATACCTTCCCATTGAAAATTCTACCAATAACTACATTTTTACTAAGTTATCCAGACAACAGACCATAGTTGGGATCAAAGAAATAAATATGTTCCTAACATTGGGTCTACGGTTATCTTGTTAAATCAGTGTTATTTCATCTATATGAACAGTTAGTTTATAACGTGTAAATATTTTCTGTACATCTGACTGCATTATTTGGTTTATCGGTTCAATTTAAAAAACATTAAGATCATTCGAAGATCATGGAGATATTCTATTCAGCATTACCAGCAAAATTTTGTTGTCGAAAGAGCTGAGAAAATCGGTTATTACACGGAAGTAAACACCAGTAAATTGGTTAATAATGTTTGAATTGCTTCGAATTAGATCAGTCATCTTGATAGGAACATAATTTTGTTAATTATCGCTGAATCAATGACATATTTGGTACATAGGCCGAGTGAAGGAGCTAGGCTAACATTACATCCCCTTACCCTATTATTGAAATATTAACTTCGTAAAGCTTACGGGATTGAAGCTTAAATAATAAACAAATGAACTTGTTCAAACTAAGGATTCCATGTTAGATAGATATTTTCTACCTCGTATTATACCTCTCTATTGTTATATAGAATGTGACATCGGAACTTGCAATTTTAGAACATTCGTTTAGGGGAATTCTCCACCAATAAACGTTTTTTCTTGATTTAAGATTTTCCACACCCACACGACAGCAGTAATCAAACTGCTAGTAAATGCTGCTGAAAGCTATTATTTAACGGTTTGTTGAACATTAACCCCTCCATCTACTAACCGCAAAAGCCAACCACAACAAAGGGCCTCGCACAACGACCGGTGAGTCACAGACTCACGAGCACATTCCCGTCAGTGTGCGATGATGTGCTCTTACTATGGCGCACACATTTTACTCCAAGCAATTTGCAGTTCGCTCGGTCAGGTATGAAGTGTAAAGCCCTTCCGTACCGTGCGGCAAACGTCATTCGTTCAGGTGATTCCAGCATTCGTATCGTGATTGCAAGTAAGTTGACATGCGAGTCACAGAAAATAAATAAAACAAAGGCCGTAGCACAACAAGCTGGTTGGCGTATGATAAGTATTCTTTTTTTTATATGTAATTTATAGTTGGCGTCGTCGTCGTTCGTCATTCGCTTGGTCGGTTTACGATTGTGCTCGAAATAGGTTCTACTTGCCTACTAGATGGAGTGCGTGGATGCTGACTTGAATGGTTGAAGAGATATTTGTTAAAGGGTATAAAAACGTGTAAATAATACCTTCAATTATTTGCGATAGAAATGTATGTTACCTCCATCATTAGATTACTGATCATCATACTTAACACATTCAGAATCAGGATCTCTAACTCTCAGAAACGTTGAAATGTGTTAAAAAGAAAAGCATGGTCAATATCAATACGTTCCCTTTTTTATACAGATTGTTAACAATTAATTTAAGATGAAGGATGCAGGATTACTTTGTGGTTCATAGTTCCGATCGAATGAAAATCATACGGATAATTTCCTGAGTGCAGAAGTTAGAAAGACTACTTTGCTGATAAATTTCAATTGAATAAGTTAGAGCACAGCAACAAAAGGTGTGCTCTTACTTAACTACTAAAAATTGCTCTAATCCGGTCATTTGAGAGGCTTAAGCAAAAATGTCAAATGACCTTTATCTCAATTCCTTCAAACGAAATAGATATTAGTTGATCAGTGGGGTAACATTGCCATGACGATTATGATGTAGAAGGAGATGTTCGCTCATCACCATGAGGCCCCAAGAGTGAAAAGTCATGTTTGTTAGAAATGAAAGATATGAAAAGAAAGTGTTGATAGTTCCGTCAGCGTATGGCAGGTTGTGAAAATTGAATAGAAGTATTGAAAATTGAGCGAAGGGCTTGGATATCGCAGTACTCGAACCAAACACGCATTCCTTTGCCTAAAATCCCACTACGGGGTAAGTCAAGGCACGGACGAATCCGCCACCTCGAAAAATGCGCGCCTGATTGTCCTCACGTACTACCACTTGCTTGTGATGGTTCTACCAGTTGTTTGTACACACTTCGTTTTGTTACCTACATGGGAGAGAAACTCTCTCATTTTGGGTTTATTTCAGTACACAACGTCTAATTTTACTCAAATTTTCGTCAGAAATATCGGAGAGAAAACCCCGTTAGGTGTTGTGATACTTGTTCCCACCAGTATGGGTTAACGTCGCACATTTTTTTGCCTGTCGAGATGGCGCAAGTAGTTACAGAAGATCGTGTGCCTGTGTCACATTGAGAATTTTACTATTCACATTAGGTTCGTAGTTGCTGCGTGCTTTGGGATCATCCTTGCCTTGAAGTCTTTGGTATGTATTTAATCTGAACTTTTAAGATCACATTGTTTGGCATTTCTTAACCATGTGAAAAAGCCTGTGATTTAAAACCGAGACCAAAGTGCTTTAAAAGATCATTCGCTGATGAAAGGTGCGGTGTGTACTTTTGTACTACGTGATTTTCAAGTTGTTTATTACTATTAACGGTACTTCAATAAGAATAAGGATCTGATTGTGTGCAAAGTGGCCTGTTAATCTACACACTGAAAACTATTCTTCTTTTATATAACGAAATCGAAGGTAGGACTAACAAATCTCTTCGTTGTTTTCTGCAACGAATTTGATTTGTACATTTTAAGAAGCTACCTTCGTATTTAATCAAACGCACGAAGCATTTGTTGGCACAGAAAGAACATTTGTTCATTCTACGAAAACAATACAAGGGAACGTCCATTAATTACGTCACGCAAATGTTACCTTAACCTCTATTTTGGGATAAATAAATAATTCCCGCCATCCCAGCAGGAACACCAACATTAATAAGTACGATCGAAAAGATGCAGCGATTGGCTGGTCTTCACGAAATCAATTTTGTGCATTGTACAAAAGGGGTGTAATGATATCATTTTATCAGATGACAAGCAAAATGAATGTTTCATACGATTAACGAGACATTTGTTCTATGCACAAAATCCATGTTTACGAAACGAGTGAAAACATATTTACGAAAATAAATTTTCTATGCAAGAAAGTCCTATAAAACAAGATTTGAACCAAATATAGTTCCGATTTCTTTTTTTCAATTGATGGTCAATTTTAAGAGGGTTTAAGCACTACATTTATCAAGTAACAATTTAAGTTTTTTTTTCCCGAAATTTGTACAAAGGTGACAACTCTATGAACAGTTGTGAAAACAAGTATGACCATAAAAGACCATAAAGATTTTGAAAATGTTCGAGTGAGAGATGTTATGTCCACTTGAGAACATTCATAAAACCTGTTGGCTGCCATTGAAATCAGCGTACGGCCAAATGACCACAGCTGTCAAACTTCACTGGAATATCGTGGTTGGTTTTGACGTAAGACTACGTCTTTCATTTCTATACTGGGGAGCCGTTCTAAAATTTCTAAAATCGACCGCGTTACGGGTCGTTTTGGATATTTTGAGCGATAATAACTAAGTCATTGCATAAACGATTTTCATATCGTTTGCATCAATCGATTGGAAATAATTCTACGTATCAGTTTTAGTAATCAAGTTAATTGATTTTTAACATTAACTTATTAAAAATAACGTAAATGTAAGGTGATGTCTTATAATTTCGATTCGCAGAGTAAATTAACCAAATTTCCTAGCACAGTTTTCAAATCTAAGCAAGAGATGTCTCCCATCGTCTTCTTCTTCTTATTCTTTGTTCTCGGGAGGTAGATTCTGTTTCACGCTAGTGTTTGGCGAAACATCTGATTCCCCTCCCCTTTTAATGAATTTGATTCACATTGCTTTAGTTGATACCCCCTTTTGTACATGCAATGGTACCCGATGCCATGATAAAAGGCACATTTCCGAACAAATGCCTCATTCGTTCGGCAGCATTGGAGCTGCGCGGATCTCCCGGTGGGAGAAAAAGCTAGGCAGCACCCAGCATTGGCAGCAGTAGCCGGCAGTAGTGGCGGTACCTAGCAATGCCCACCTGGTCGTGGCAGCAGTAGCTGGCGGTCGGTACCCAGCAGTAGCCAGCAGCAGCCAGCAGTAGTCGTGACTTAAAAAGTAGAGATGGGCGAGCGCTCACGAGCTGCTTATTAGAACCGGATCTTCTAAAAGATTGATTCTCTATGAAATTGAACCGCGGCTCCCAAATGAACGCGGCGTTCAAAATTGAACGGCAGCTCACTACGAACGGTTTTGAACGTTTTCAAAAATCTTCACGAACGACTCAAGCAAAATGAGCCGTTGGCGCTGTCACATATCTGAGCTTTTTCATTTTGCTCTTTTTCTCTCCTGACACCGACCGAGTACCTTCAACAGGCATGTTTTGTTATTTTTGCTTGCTTCCTCAGCCGAACGAATCAACATTTTGAGTCGGGAAGCCCTCTACGAAAGCCCTACAGTTAAGGCAGAAGGCATGCGCGGCTCTTACCACAAAACATGATTGTTGTCGTTCCATTCAAACCGAGCAATACACCTTATACCTTTATAAGGCCGTGACAACCAAGCAAGGAATTAACACATACTATTATGGAACACAATGATTAGTGCCCGGTGATTAGTGAATACGTGTATTTTTCTTTTAAAAAAATATGCAAAATTGTAGGTGGCAATATAGTTGCCACTGCCCGTTAAGTCGAAAAACGTTGGTGGCAATATAGTTGCCACTGCCTGTGAAGCTAAAAAATATTGGTGACAAGTTACCACCAATATCATTCGTTTATTCATAGTTTTTTGTTCACAATAGCACATGATTTAGCACAAATTGTTATATAATGCTCAGATATTTTCGATACTTACTACTTAGTTTTGGTTGTTTTTGGGAACTTGAAGGTAATATTCACTGCCGTTGTAAAATTTTAATTTCGCAAAACGGCTTATTGATTAATCAGCAAAGCAACAGCGAAAAAATATGAAAAAAGCGATTTTACAAGTAAACATATAAATAGAACTGCAAAACCCGACTCAGAAGATCTGAAATTGTTCATCTAATTTAAAACATTTTCCAAAATGCCATTTTGAATTTTTGGCCCCTGCTTGAAAATTACAGTTTTCTCGAGAATAAAAAGCTTTTAAACTTGTATTTCTTTTCAATCACTATTCAAAAAAATAATATAAGCTCTAGGTAACCTGAGTAAGTCATCGACAAAAAATCATCCATATATGTTCAGTAGTTGAAGAGAAATAAATATGAAGTGTTGGTGGCAACAGTTTTAGTTAACATGTTTTATATTTCCAGTTCATTTGTCTTACATACTAATTTTTACATTTTAAGTGTTTCAGCCCATTTGGGCTCTTCAGCTTTGTTTAATTTTTGCGTTTGTTGTGTATGAAATGTTTATGATTTATATGAAATTTTCCGTTGCCACTGCCTTATAAAGGGTTAATCAGTGCGTTTTAGCGGTTCGATTGGAACATGTTTGGACAGTCGGCCATATTTCACTTTCGGGCTTTATCAATGCCAATACTGCCGGTTGAATAAAATAGCGTTTCTAGAATTTTTTCAATAGGGCGAATCGAGCAATGAGAGATTTTCTCCTCTCTCGATCTCTTTCATTTTTTACACCATTATAAAACTTTTGAGGGATTCTTCAGTACAGATAGAAATACATCAGTGCTGGCCAGCATACTCTACAAATAGTAGAATGTAAAACGTAAAGCTGAATGAAATATGAATGAAAGAGAAATTAATCAAAGAGAGTCTCTCAATTTCAGATTCGCCCTAATGAATAAAAACCGTCGGTTTTTTTGTTTTTGAGCTTTTTTTTTCTCTAGTATTTTGAGAGGAATGTTGCAATTTTGTGCGATAAATTCACGTTGAAAAGCTCACACTATTGGCCGGTACGAACAATGTAATATGCTGCAGTAAACACGAAACAGTTGAGGATTGTTTTTTTTTTTTTTCAGATTAGAGTCCAGTGATTTAGAAAGCGTTTTTATTCAGTACCTTGAGTTTTATTTAACTACGTTTGAGTGAAATAGACACACTACTCAAGATTCGTCATATAGGGTGTTTGGCACATTCGCTCAACCTAGTCGTCCAAACAGCCATTTCCATACATATCTATAAAGGTCATTATCGATAAATCCAAAGCGATTGTTCAATATTTAAAGTAGCCCTCAGCAAGCTTCAAAAAATGCAGGGGAAATTGAACATGCCCGAATTAAAATTGAAACAAGACGTTCCATCTCGTTGGAATGCCATTTATGATATGCTTGATCGATTACTACTCAATAAGGAGGCTGTTGTATTTACCTTAGCACTTATTAAATCACCAGGTAGCAGATATTGTGGAACATGAACTGGAATGACAACATCTACCCATTCGACAACCAACCATCACCTAGCACTGGACCATTGTCTCTACTACTCGGACCATAAACAACAAACGACAAAATACCAAACGGCCCTTTTCAGGGCCACTTAAGGAGTTCTAAAGAGTTGAATTCAAGATTTTCATACACAGTATTAACGCTCCTAAAATAACTAAAGACTAATATTATATGCTTTTCTTCCATGGAACAGAACAACAACGACCACCCATTCGGCTGTCTACCAAATCATCAGCTGGTACTCGACAATTACCGGTACTCGACAATCTACTCGGATCATTCCAGGAACAGCGAATAACTGAATACCAAACGGACCTTTTAAGGGCCACTTCAAGAGTTATAAAGAGTTGACTATATTAATTTTCGTGGAAAACTAAAACTAATAAGAGTCTTTAGACTGAACAAAATATAGTAGATATTTATTATTTCTATTACAAATCCTCCACATCAACAAGCAGTCCTACGTCGACTTTGCAGATATGTTACTGACATATCTCACCTTTTTGTAGTTCTGCATTGTGCTCTGCACTGAAAATTATTTTAGTTCATATCACGAAATCGTTGGTAGGACTAACGATTCTATTCGTTGTTGTCTGCAACGAATCTGTTTAGTACTTTTTATGAAGCTACCTACGTTATTGATGCCACACACGCAACTGTGAAAAACACGAAGCATTTGTTGACACCCAAAGAGCTTCGAATATTTTGTTACAAATTAAAAAGAAACATCGCTCTGGCTGAATGTATGGCTGATAGATCTACTTTATCGACTGAAAATCTTATCGAAAAAAAACGAAATTGCGTGGAGTGGTCCAGCGTTTTTTTGTGTTTCTGACATTCGATCCTATATTACTTTAAAGAGCTGCTATTGAATCCGTGGTACATAGATTTCATTAGGCTATGGTGACTCGTGAACAGATACTGGATTAATGAGTATGATGTTATAGCTCTCGACAGTGCTTTAATTTTTATTTTTGGATAAATAAATTATTCCATGAGTACAATATAGGAGAAACAGTGATTGGATGGTCTTCACGAAATGCATTTCGTGCATTGTACAAAAAGGTGCAATGATAGCATTTCACTATGATGAGGCATTTCTTCTGTGCACAAAATTCATGTTCACGAAACGAGTGGAAGCTAATCAAAGAAAATAAATTTTCAGTGTGCTCTTTTGATTCATTTTGCAGTAAATAATATCGAAGAAAAAGGTTCTACTGTTGCGTGAAATTTTGTTTGATAAGGACTGTTCATTTTTGTAATTTTTGTTTCACGATAAAAAGCAGAAGCTTTACTCAATTTTGATTGAATTTGCTTTATCGTGTAATTCAATTCACTGACAGAAGACTGCCATTTTCATTATTTATCTGAGTCAAAACAGTTTGAGTTTATCCAAATGGAGCGAATATATAAGAACAAGAGTTTTGATTATTCATAATCTACGAGAGACAGTTCTTCAGTTACTTTCTGGGAACTCTAAGGTACAGGTGAAGAGGAGGTAGGAACTTTACACGAATTGTCAAGTTCGTATTGAATATTACCTACCAGTCAGACTCAGGCCGGGATATCCTTTTTCTTTATAGAGAAGCTGGCTCTATTCTATTCGGTCCATGGCTGCATTTCGCCAGCCTCGCAAGATTATTATGGATCGAATAGGTTGGTATTAAACATTACCAACAGGGACTACACTCAGGTAACCAATAAGCGGTTCCAAAGCGGCAGCCTATCAAGCAATTAAGTCATCTTCAATGCAACATAAATGTCGCTTTTGGCTCAATATATGGCTGCTTTACTGCAATGCTATGATACTGCTTCATCCGTGCTATTTTGCATTCGAAATGCTTATTACAGGCTACAAGCATTTAAATAGCATTTGAAATTCAACAGCATTTGAAATACAACAGATAGCATTCAAGATGCTGATATAATGCTAATATAATCCTTGTTGTATCTGAAATGCAGATAAAGGGTTGATTTACTGCATATGTTAATGCTTATTGGTTACCTGGGTACCAAAGTTCCAATAAGCATTAGCATGTGCGGTAAATCAACCCTAAATCTGCATTTCAGATGTCACAAGCATAAAATTAGCATTATATCAGCATCTTGAATGCAATCTGTTGTAAAGTTACATTTCAAATGCTATTTAAATGCTTGTAGCCTGTAATATGTATTTGGAATGCTAAATAGCATTAATGAAGCATTATCATAGCATTGCAGTTAAGCAGCCGTATATTGGGCCAAAAGCTGCATTTATGTTGCATTTAAGGTGACTTAAATGCCCGATAGGCTGCCGTTAAGACACTTTGGAACTGCTTATTGGTTACCTGGGTATACAGGTACATTCATGAGGCTACAACAAATTCAAGTAATTCAGGTATGGTTTACTTCATATTCAGGTGATTCAGGTCTAGTTCACTTGATATTAAAGTGATTCAAGGATGATTCACTTCATATTCAGGTGATTCATGCCTGATTTTATTCATATTCAAATAATTCAGGATAGACTCACCTCAAATTCAAGTAATTCAGCACTGAATCATAATACATACAAGTAATTCAGGTCTAATTCACTTCATATTAATGTGATAAAGGTCTTATTTATTTAATATTTGTGTGATTCAAGGCTGACTTACTTCATATTCAAGTATTTCAGGCCTGATTTACAACATATTTAAATGATTTAAGACAGATCCACTTTATATTCAAGTGATGCAGGATTGACTCACCTTAAATTCATGTGCTCTAGGACTGACGGACTTCTCATTCAATTGATTCACAATTTTTTAGGGTTGATATACTTTGCATTCAAGTGATTCAGGCCTAATGCACATCATATTCAAGTGATTCAGGCTGATTTACTTCACATTCAAGAGATTTAGGCCTGATTTACTTCATATTCAAGTGATTCAGGCCTGCTTGACTTCAAATTCAAATGATTTAAGCCCGATTTTATTTATTCAAGTAATTCAGGACGGACTCACATCAAATTTCTGTGCTTCAGGACTGCATGATCCAGTGGTCGAAGGTGCTCTTTACCGATGCATCAAAATTCGACTTATTCAGCAGTAAAAGAAGAGTCTTCGTCCGCCGTCTCCCGGCGAGTGAATGAACCCGGCCGGTGTAGTACCCACCGTCAAACACGGAGAAGGATCCAAAACCTTTATTATATTCATTTTGATTAAATATCAACAGACAAATTTGGTGTCCGGATGAGAAAAAAAAACTATCTCAACGCTAACAACAACCGTATTCTTGGATTTTTTCGCGACGTTGCAAAGCAATCAATCCAGAGTTCGTCCCGTAGACGGTTCCCCTGTGTTGAGCTCTAAGGAGGAAAATGTTTCCTAAGATACGGCTACGAGTCTGGAGTGGAATATCGGCGAGCAGTGAAAGGCAGTTTATTCAGACAGTAAATCCGCGACTATAAGTGTCTTCGCGGCTTCAGGACGAATATGAAGGGTGTCGCAATGAATCATAAGGCAGCAACCCTCGTAACTCGGAAGGTTGAAAGGGTCCCTCCCAGGCAGTCTACGAAAAGCGTATCGCATAGAACGTCGTTGAATTGACTCAATGTGTTCGACGGCCCGTCATATTCCAAAGTGGACCTCACCAACAGAACAGCGACCTAAGGCAGTACACGTCTTGAAATTCTTTAGCCACACGAAAAATGAAGCCGACATTTCGGAAGCTTTCGTTATGATGTAGTACATGTGAGGGTTGTACGTGAGTTTACCGTCGAGTATCACACCAAGGTCCTCTACTTGGTTGTCACTTTCCACGTGAGTTCCAATCAAGTAATAACAGAAGATAACAGGAGACTTCTTCCTAGAAAAAGTGACCACGTACACTTTCCCGGATTCAAGAGCATACAGTTCTCCTCGCACCCCCTTTTTATTGTCTCTAATCTTCCTGCAACTGTAAGGCGTCTCGTAGAGAATTCACGTGAATGTAGATTTTAAGGTCGTCAACAACAACAACAGGTTGACATTGTTGACATACAAGAGAAAAATCAGCGGCCCAAGATAACTACTCTGGGGAATTCCGGACAAGGCGAGGAACGAAGAGCGATCCATGCTAGTTTGGGGTTCGTTTGTGAGATCTGGTTTAGGGAATTTGATCCATATAGACGGAATGCTTGAAAATAAGGGCTACTTGTACATACTTAAGCAAAACGTTGTTTCAAACGGATTGCGAAAAATTGTTAAAGGTTTTGTCCTTTAACAGGACAATGATCCGAAGCATTCCGTCAAATTGTGTCGAGGGTTTGTTCAAGAATTGGACAAAAACGAAACGTTATCCGACATGGTTTGGCAGGCGCTATACCCGGGGATGAGCAGGACCGTAGCTCGAGAAAAATGCGTCTCCAAAACCACAAATACTCGTGGGAGTGCCTCCAAATAGCTTGGAAGGAAATCACGAATGAAGTCGAGAATTTGTACAGCTGTTATTAGAAAAAACGGCAGGCATTTCCAGGAATCGTAAATTTTATTGAAAATTACTACGAAGACACGAACTTTCCATCTTATCAGAATCACAAGGTATAACAAGTTGAAATTGTTAAATTTTTATGCTCAACAGCGCCACGTAGTGGTGAAAATCCAAACAAAACGGTTCACCTTTCGAAAACCCTTGACCTTCTGAACAACTTTGCCGAACACTAGAACTTTCTACCTTATCTGAATCACGAGATAGAACAAGTTAAAAATTCTGAATTTTTCATGCTCAATATGGCCGCGTAGCGATGGAACTCTGAATATAAAGGTCCACTATCCGGATGCCCTTGACCTTCTGAACAACGTTTCCTAAATGCGCACCTTTGTAGATAAGCTCTGTATCCACATTACTCCGGACACCTTCAAGTCATTGTAACTTTTGAAATATTGCACGTAGGAATGAAAAATTCACTGTGGTATAGCTGAGAGTCTATGATGAAAAAGACTATGATTGATGTTTACATTTCATCTTTAGTATTCAAGATGACGACGAAAGAAAAACAAGTGCGCGAGCGTAGGCCAAATCCTGACTTGTCAATACGGGACCTTGCAAAAACATTGGATTTGCCTAAACCAACTGCTCACGATGTGCTCAAATCATTTTCGGAACGTTTGACGGTGGAGAGGAAACCGAGAAGTGACAAAAACATAGGACACGCTGATCCTGTCATGGACCGAAAGATGAGAAGGATATTAACGAAAAACCCAAATCGTTCCATTCGAACGGTGGCTCGTAAAATAGAGATGTCGCCTGGTTTTGTCCAAAAATCAAAACAACGTTTGGGACTTATGTCGTATAAAGTAAAAACAGTTCCAAATCACAACAACAAACAGAACTTGGCAGCAAAATCACGGGCTCAACGTTTGTACTGCGAATATTTGACGAAGTTTTCATGCGTTGTTATGGACGATGAAACTTATGTCCAAGAGGATTTCAAGCAGCTTGCAGGGCTGGTTTTTAATCCTGCTATGGCCAGAAATGCTACAGCTGAGCATTTCAGAACGAAGAAGGCATCGAAATTTCCCAAAAAATACCTTGTGTGGCAAGCAATTTGCACGTGTGGCAAAAAGAGTAAATCTTTCGTTACTACAGGCACAATCAACAAAGAGATCTATCAGAAAGAGTGTCTGCAGAAGCGATTGCTACCCTTCATTAAAAGTCACAAAGAAAAACCTTTGCTCTGGCCCGATTTGGTATCATGCCACTATGCTAAAACTGTGATGGAGTGGTATCAGGCAAATCAAGTGAACATTGTACCAAAAACCTCAAACCCGCCAAATTGCCCAAAGCTACGACCAATCGAGAGATATTGGGCTCTGATGAAGCGGAAGCTTTCTGGAAAGAAGCAAGGAATCAAAGACATCAAACACTCCCAGCAAATTTGGACAAAAACGGCTTCTACGATTTCTGAAGAGTCTGTACAGACCCTAATGGAGTTAAGCACAAAGTTCGAAAATTTTGTGCAAATACCGAATAACTATGTTTTGTCTTCACGAATTGTTAAAACACATCCCATGAATCTGAAATAAACAACTACGACGGAAATATAATGATAAATATATTTTTTTCATGTTTTGAGGTGTCCGGATTATTGCGGATACAGACCTTTTTAAGGGTCTCGAGATGTAGCATCATGAATGTACCTGTATTTAGGTGATGCTAAACTTTTTGGGGGTGATGTACTTATGACTGGTAGTGTACATAGTGTCACGTTATTCAACAGATAGACCACGGAACTTAATTTGAACCCAATGCGAACTTCTTAGTTCGTTTATCAAATAAAATCGGAACTCTAGGTTGTTTGAGAGTAAACGCACAACAAGTAGAACCATACTATGCGTGACATTTCAAGTGATAGGTTAGGAAACACTAACTAACAACGTTCATTTTTGGCAGTTTTCATCTAGTGATGCATCATACTGTTAAAAATGAGCATTGTAGATTATCGTTTACCCCGTGCTTGGAATAGGATCCCGGGGAGCTGAAACCGTTTCCAACCCTAGTTTACTCCTTATCTGGATGATGCTTCCAAGCCAGTTTCTACATGTTGCGTATATTTCAAAAATTGCATGTTGCCATCCGCATTTATTTTTTATTGGCTCACCTAGTGGAATTCCAGATGTTACATTGAGATAGTTTAAACATTTACAAATCGGATCTAAATAATCAAACTTGTGATAATCACGATCTAATATCTCCCACGATTGACATATTTAAAACTTCAACAGATAAGCTCAGATTAGGAAAAGAA
>JASCZW010004196.1:0-112640 GCA_034211315.2 Aedes japonicus | reverse complement strand
ATCCTCAGTTCATAACTATTCCTTGGTGTTGTTTCTGAATGCGTTTTATTATTTCGGGTTTTCCCATTCGTTCGTACCGTGTGACTTGTTGCATTGTTTTCTAGTTTGGCAGCGTTCTCTTGTAAAGTGGAGCGGAAAGCAGATTAGACAAGCAAAAAGTTGAAGGAAAGTTGTCCGTTTATTTGTTTGTCACCGATTCAGGGGAGATATAAAGTTGCAGCAGTGTAAAGCAGGCCCGGCTCGATTCCGGTTCTTTTATAATAATATTAAATCATGTGAGCAAGCACCTGGTGTGAGACATTTTATTATTTCAGTTCAGGTGTTCTTTGGAAGGGACTCGTGCAAGTCAAGTTGGGGCAACGGGGGAAAAAGAATTGGCTAAAAAAAGCGAAGATTTCCCTATAGTCATGTTGTCCGAAAAGAAAGAGGCTGATCGGGCGAAAGGCTGGTGATACCATTATAATGTCGATGTGTCAGTGGCAATATAGCAAAAACTTGCACGCCACTACAGGATGTTCCACAATACAAAGGTGTCAGTCAAACAATATAAGTAAACAAAACGATTCTACCAAATCATGCACAGTTCGAACAAAACCTGTAAAATTATGAGTACTTGAATGTTACAAATTTACCTCTTTTATATTGAATAGAAGTTCACGCGTGCTCTTAAATTTACAGCGCTAAAAAAGTTAACTGTAAATGTACTCGTGCTGTCAGCTCTCAAGAGCTGTAAATGCTGTAATCTGCGGTTCGGATTTGTTGAGGTTTAAAATGAGGTATATTTAATTGATTTCTATCATTAAAAGACTTAACGGAATAAGCTGCTAATTTTAAAAAAATCTCTTCTATTTATTGATCTTCAAAACAGCTTGAACAAGCTAATTCCATTTATGTACACACTTAGAAATTATGAATTTTACACGAGACCTAATCCATGTTTGTAAATAGTCGGGAACGTAAAGTCGGGGAACGTAATAGTTGTGGGACGTAAAGAAAGATTTCGAAATTGTGTCTTTGGAAACTGACACATACGCAATTTGACAAAAGATGTGTTCGGTTGAATTTATTTTCTCATCTCTTTCAACACATTCTTATGCGCTAAAGGACGCTTGCATGTGTCGGTCTCAGGGACAGAAATTTACACAAGATTTTGGTAGTGTGTACCGCAGTTATATGATTTATTGCAGTTTTGAAATTTGCAGACGAGTTTACATTTGTCGACTAGGACTGACTTGAAATCATGCCTATTTCGGTGAATTCGGAAAAATCTTGTGCCAGCTCACTACGATTTTCACAGTCATACACAATTTATTCGAACTTTTTGAAAATGCTCTTCACAATTTAGGTTTTTTTTCATTAGAGCGAATCTCACCCTAATCAATCTCAAAGGCTTCACTCCCGTACAATGGACGTATACAATATGGCGGTGAAAACTCTTTATTCTGACTTGACAAGTGCCGACAAGTATCATAAATTTCAAGCGTTTAAGACGCAAAAATAAGAAGCGTGTCGTATACTTATATGTGCTATCGGTTGCAAATATGAATTCAAATTAAAGATTGTAATGAATATCATATAACTTGTAGCAAAGGTAGTGTTTCTCACTGTGACGATATATCAAATTGAAAATTGCAGCGACCATTAATTATATCGATATATTTGCATAGAAGTTTCAGATTAAATCATATGTAATTTTCATTTTTTTCTGTGTGTTTTTCTTTTGTCAGATATAGATTATAGAATGATACCATATTATTTCAATACAAATCTGCGCCATTCCATCACGCAACATGGTAATGATTTGAAATGAACTAATATGGAATGTTTTTATTAACAATGTATTACTATAGGTGCTAAGTAACATTGAGAGATTCTCTTCGTCGGCTTCTTTCGTTATCATCTCAAGCGAAACTACATTAGGTCCTGGTAACTTTGGGAGAATCTGCCTAGTTGACTCTTCTATGCGTTCCTACGGCTATGTAAAACATGTTCAAGTATTTTCGCATACAGTACGTTAGTATAAAGGATCCAATACGTCGAAATCATCAGCAAATCGTTTCTAATGAGACAAGCCAACTGCCAAAGAGAAAGTCGAAGAAGAGAATCTCTCAATGTTGCCTAGCTACCTAATCCATTGTTCAGCTTAACTTAGTCTATTAAATGATTTGCTGATGTTTTTGACGAATCGGATCCATAAATACACGCTCTGATATTATCATTCTGTGTGTTGAACCAGTCCCTGAATACATGTTCCAAGTACCTTGCCATAAAGGAACGCAAAGAGAAGTCGACGAAGAGAGTCTCCCAATGTTACCTAGGACCTAATGCATTGTTCAGCTTGATTTGGTAAGATTCGTTCAGCTCAGCGTTGGCTCACATTATCCTCATCGTTAACTAATTATTATTCTTAAGGACAATGACGTGGATTTGAAGATGAAAGGAGTATTAGAATTTAAGAACTGGAGTATTTCGCAGAAATCAATCTTCAGGTTAAAAAATCGAGCTCAACAAAAAAATAAAATGCAAGATTGTGAATTTTGGGTTAAAAATTATCAAGACAGCCGTATTTTACTAAAACTTACTAATGGAATATTGGTATTAGGAAGATGTCTAAGCGATCGAGATTTGTGTTGCAGTCATGAATTCAAGATTCAAGATGGAGGACTACAATTCATGATTGAAACCTTATAACCGGGTTTTGGTATTTGGAAAACGAGCAAATTTAACTTGATCATTAATTTACTGAATCTCTGATCAGAAACATAAACACTTTTTCAAACCACCACTCGTCAATGCGAGTAAATTCCTATAACATTTCTCTAGAAAATGCTTATCCTTTGCTCGGCACTGCAGTAGTCGCACCAAATAGGCCAGCTGTCAAAAGGTAAGCATTTTCTATATGAATTGAAACGAATTGGCTTGCGTTTCCAGTGATAGTTTAAACAAGTAATGCAGCTTTTGATATTTTTAACAGTGATCAAAATGCTTTTGTAGTTCTTATCTAATCTGACACTAATGCAGTTAATTTTTGAAAGCATCCTGAAAATGACGACTTCTTGAAAGCATCATTTTTCTCGTCACCGGCCAGGCCAATTGCGTAGCTAGTGCCGCAGAGAAGACTTCAAGAATTAGTGCGATTTCTAAAAGTAAAGTACTAAAACCGCTCTACTTACTACGAATCAAGCGAAAGGAAGAAAGCGTGGACCCCCCGTACCAAACGCTTCGTCATAGAGTAATGTGATAAATTGTATTTTATGTTTATGCTCTTTTTGACATTGGTCAGACTTTTGGTATTTAAACCAAAGTCTGACACTAATTTGCCAAGGTTATAGCGTCTTATCGTGCTCACTGGAATTGTGATTGATGTTTCAAAATTTACAAATAATACACTTAGGAAGCGTTGAGCGCACAATAAGGCGAGATTTTCGTAAGAAAGAATTTCATATGATGTTTTTTTTCCCATTAGTACGTCAGAGTTCTCTTCAAAATTGGTAAAACAATTGGACAAGTAATTTCATAAGCGACAGTTACATTCCATTATTCCAAATGTTTCGCCGAGATCGTGGTGCAAGGTCTGGCTGAAAGTCGAAGTTTCATTCGTGTGATGTCAAGACTTATGTCCAACCACTACTCGCTAGATGCACATCTCAACAAATTAACCTCGTCAGAAAGCAATTATGTAGGTGCGGAACCGGTTATGATGACATCGCTGGACGTGCAGTTTGGCATTGCCCGGATAATGATGCTTCCAAAGCACAACAATTGGATTCCCTAGTGGCTCGAGGAAGACAACCATTCCGCGAGGCAAGCGATGTTTTGGGAATACGATTTACAAATTCACGTTTGCGTGTCTGATCTAAGAGGTTATGCGATCACTCCTCCTCCACTCTGGTAAATTCCTTGCCATTGTGTACCAGTTATAATTACCTTTTGTTTCCGTGCTACTTGTACTCCTGCCCAGCAAGCTATTGGTCAACCGTCTGCTTTTAGTTCCCTGATCCGAGGTTTTGTTTGATGTCGCAACGATGAGCAGCAAATAACTACCTTTTATAAGTAACCTGCCTAGCCTTCTTCCAAACAATAATGTGACCCGAGCTAGCCACGAGTAGTTGGCACCCCACTTTTTCTAAAACTCGAAAAATAAAAGATTCTCTGTGTTAATATTGATATCGGTTCGTAAAGTGTTACACACACCTGAGCCTAACGAATAAACAAATTTCGGACACCAATACAACGGAATCAAAAACAATTTACACATAATTCAACAAAACTGATTGTTTAGTTCACAAAAATAGAGCTATATCTACATTTGATAAAGATGTAAATCCTTCTTTCTGTAAAATTCTCGAGCTTTCTGTGGTACACCCGCCATCAAATTCCGTACGGTATCCTCAGACACGGCCGCCGTGACGATTCTCCACCTTATCTTGTGATCATCGATACCATTTGCTCTCTTCTTAGTTTCGAAGAGTTTCCGCTTAACTAGAGCCCAGTACTTCGCTATAATGCGAAGCTCTGGACAGTTTGGTGGATTGGCTGTTTTTGTCACCTCTTGTACCTTATACCATTCCAAGACGGATTTCACATAGTGACAAGAAGTCAAATTAGGCCAAAACAGAGCTGGAGAGTCGTAGCTTCTGATGAACGGTAGCAACCGCTATTGCAGACATTCTTTCTCGTACACATCCTTATTGACAGTGCCGGTAGAGACGAAACTTTTAGATTTTCGACCACAACTACATATAGCCTGCCAAATACTTCTTCGGGAATTTGGGCACCTTTGTCTGGAAATGCACGGCAGTGGCGTTCCTTTGCATAGCGGTATCAAAAGCCTGACCGGAAGCTGTTTAAAACCTTCGAGTACGTATGTTTCGTCGTCCATTATGATACAAGAAAATGTTGGCAAAAAATTGGTGATTCAGTGCTATGTTAGTTTTAACTTTACTAATTTTTCAATAACAATTGTTTTATTAATACGCTTGTCAAACTATTTTTGTAAAAAAAAGTGAATTTTATTTTGTTTTAAATTCAATCCAACATCCTATTGTTCAAAATGGCTTGTGACATCGAATTTTTACACACATCTTAAGTCCAAGCCTGCTTAGTTGGCTTATAAATTAATTATGGATTTTTTGATTTGATCATTAGTCTAAAATAAGCACCTGTGTTGGGTCAATTTTCAGAAGCTTATAATCCTAAACAAAGAAATATGTGGATATAACTAAGAAAATGCACAAATATGTAAGAAAATGTGATCATCTTATTTCGGTCCACCATTTTGGATTTCAAGCCATGGTGGGTCTCAATTTTTGATCGAAAAACATCTTCCTCATACGAAACATAACCGTCATAATTTTTTAAGAAAACTCCCCCGTCTTGATTTTCGGTCCATCTCCTAGATTTTCAAAAAGGGCTGGATCTTTATATTTATTTTTGCTGGTTCACTTCCATATACCACACAGATAAAAAGAAACATTGAATTTTCTGCGTAATCTAATGCACATAAAGGGAATGCTAGGTTTGGCAGAAAATTATGGGATCTTTCATGTAAATTTAAGCCAGATAACGCCTGAATCTAGCCTCTTGAATGAAATATTTCAAACATTGTTGTATGGCGCATGAAAAATTTCAAGCAATTTCGTTGTTTACGCCTCCTTTGGCTTGGAATTAAACAAAGGGAAATTTTACACGCTTGTTTGAATTGATTATTTTTTCTGTGCAAGTACACGCATATTACTTGACTTTTGTTAATCAATCTTGAAGAAAATGTGGCCATCTTGAATTCCAATCTGTCATATTGGATGTTTAAATAATGATGACTCTCTATTCTACATTGTTGAACGTCTTGCTCACCTGATTATTCCCGTATTTCATGACTCTGATGTAAAAAAACTTTTCGGAAAATACAGCCATCTAGGATTTAAAAATCATAATGATTGCTAAGCAGCTTCCTTATACCAAATATACTTGTATTGCATGACTTCCGATAGAAAATCTTTAAAAAAATACAACCATCTTGATTTTTATTCCGCTATCTTGGATTTAAAAATTGTTACCGATTTTAATTTTCATTCGCTGAATCCTCGATATGCTGAGTTTACTCGTATCGATAGTAATATTTTAAGAAAATGTAGCCATCTTGAATTTTAGTCCGAAATTTGGATTTCAATAGGATTTAGATTTCCTAATCGTGCCGGATCTCAATTACCAATCGCTGATCCACTACCGCACACAAAATATACGTATATTGCATGATTTTTCTTTATCCTTGATCCGAGATTTTCCTTGTGTAAACATCTCAATTGGCGCCGACTGGAATCGATACCATACCCACTTGGGTGAGAGGCTCCCACCGGCACCGTCAACAAGTATGTTTAGAGAAACGTGTCCACGGTGATTTTCTACCTTTCGAAGGAAATTCAGTTCAAGGAAATGCCCACTGATTTTCAATGTCTTCAATTGAGCGAACTAAATTTGTTCTTGGCGATCGCTGGGATCTACAAACGCCACAATCTTCTCGCCATGAAGTCCCGAAGAAAAAAAGAGCTGCTTTGATTTCCTTCTCGCTGATTGTCAGCCACAAAGGATCCATCTCCGTGAACTTAGTGTGGAATTTTTACTATCACGTCACTGCTCGCCTTCTTCCTGCGGACGTTGAATAGCAGGAAAGACATCTTTGACTAGCATCTTCAGCCGCTGCTTCTGTTTGGCCGCTTGCACTTCCGATACGGCCGGCATTGATTTGCGCTTACCCATGACAATGTCCACGTTGGCCAAATACATGTTGACCGTCTGGCAGGTCACACCACCAGAACCTTCCGGCCCCATTTCGCCACCTTGCCTTCCGTTTTTCGCTTCACTTCTTACTGCACCCTCCAGTCACACAAAACCGCCACACGTCCTTACTTTCTCCAGGAGCGCCAGAATCTTGTATGAGGCCACTCGGCTGTATCCGGCCGACGCAAATTGCGGCACGATGAGGGACTCCTTAAGTTTGGGATAGAATTGGTGGTTATTACAAACCATCGGACATAGTTGCTTCACTGCTTTCGTCAAAGCTGCCGTAAACGAACTGATAAACCTGTAATTTTTTTCAGAAGGGTAAAGGTTAAATTTTGGACCCTAAGAGGAAGTAAGTTGAAGCTTTTGTCGATAAAAACTGTAATTTTTACCAATAATCTCTTTTCTCAAAAAAAGTTACATTTATATTGATTTGTTTGAGGCAACGTATGCAATAACATTCATCAGTATCTTCTAGTTAAAATAACAATATTTACTCATTTTATATGGAGCCAATCATTAAACAAACAACCATTTTCTCCTAATCAGAGTAGGAAAACAATTTAGTTTTTACAGATTTTAAGAAATAAAATCAAATAATATCTGGGAATTTCGCCCTTGCTGATCTCTTTCTAAGCATTTTTTAAATTATTTCCTGCGATTGTACCACCCGGACTTCTTCTGGCGGGGTTCCATTATGTGTCACCTAGTTTGCAATAAGTGCACATTCTCTGGCCCCAAACCACCGAATACAAATTTACATATGTAGGGATAATTTCATATTTTGTTCAAATTTGAAGAGAGAGTAGGGGTCTCTGAACCACCGTAGAAACATCGTTTGCCTTCAAAAACCTCCTCATGCCAAATATGGTTCCATTTGCTTGATTTGTCCTCGAGTTATGCAAAAAACAAATGGTATCATTTGTATTGGAGCCCCTGTTGAAAGAGCGGAGGGGTCTAAAACCATCTCTGAGAGATTTCTTGCTTTTAAAAACCTTAACAAGCCAACATTGGTTCCATTTGCTTGATTAGATCTCGAGTTAGGCAGAAATTTGTGTTTTATTTGTATGAGAGCTCCCCCCCCTTTCAGAATGGAGAGGATTCTCAAACCACCATAGAAGCATTTCTTGCTTACACAAACCTACACTTGCCGAGTTTGATTCCATTTTCTTGATTAGTTCTCCAATTACAGAATTACAGAAATTTGTGTTTCCTTTGTATGGGAGCCCCTTCTTTCAGAAAGAGGAGGGGTCTAGAGTCACTTTAGAAACATTTTTTGCCGTCAAACTCCTCCACTTGCCAAATTTGGTTCCATTTACTTGATTAGTTCTCGAGTTATGCAGAAATTTGTGTTTCAGTTGTATGAGAGTCCCCGATACCAGAGAAAAGAGAGAGGCCTTGACACAGCACACACACGCACACAAAAAAAAAAAGTATTCCCGCCTCAAAAACCCCCATAACACAATTCTCACGCCGATCGGTTCAGTAGTTTCTGATTCTATAAGGTTCAGACAGACAGACAGACAGACAGACAGACAGACAGACAGACAGACAGACAGACAGACAGACAGACAGACAGACAGACAGACAGACAGACAGACAGACAGACAGACAGACAGACAGACAGACAGACAGACAGACAGACAGACAGACAGACAGACAGACAGACAGACAGACAGACAGACAGACAGACAGACAGACAGACAGACAGACAGACAGACAGACAGACAGACAGACAGACAGACAGACAGACAGACAGACAGACAGACAGACAGACAGACAGACAGACAGACAGACAGACAGACAGACAGACAGACAGACGAAGACAGACAGACAGACAGACAGACAGACAGACAGGACAGAGACAGACAGACAGACAGACAGACAGACAGACAGACAGACAGACAGACAGACAGACAGACAGACAGACAGACAGACAGACAGACAGACAGACAGACAGACAGACAGACAGACAGACAGACAGACAGACAGACAGACAGACAGACAGACAGACAGACAGACAGACAGACAGACAGACAGACAGACAGACAGACAGACAGACAGACAGACAGACAGACAGACAGACAGACAGACAGACAGACAGACAGACAGACAGACAGACAGACAGACAGACAGACAGACAGACAGACAGACAGACAGACAGACAGACAGACAGACAGACAGACAGACAGACAGACAGACAGAAACTTTAATATATAATAGAATATATAGATACATTGACAGATGTCTTCTTTTTAAACCTATAGTTTGCTACTGAAAGTCACCAATTTGAAGGTACTTATACACAGCGCTATCTCTCATATTTAAAGAACTATAATGGTGGAAATTACTGTTGAAAATCAAGAAATTGTGGTCAAAACAAACACTGAGAACTTAAACAAAAGAAGCAAAAAATTGATTTTTCATAAATCATGTCAAACTGTTGCTGGAGGATAGGAGATCTGACCTAGAAGTCTACGCTCATAGAGGCTGTTCAAAAATTGTATGGAGAAAAGTCTACGTGGTTTATGAACTGGCCCTAATCCCAAAAGCGGGGATTGTAAAATATTCGTTTCCCAATCTCTTTCCTACCAGGGCCAACCACTCTAGTTTCTTCCAACTTGAAAAGCCCAAATCTTCTCAAAACCACCTCTTATGACCTTCCCGTAATATCCATTTTTCCCTCTAAGTAAATGAGAAATTCCCCACAAAACCAACTCGTCACTAAGAAAGCCCCAGCCATCCAGATAATTAACTTTCACCTGGAAAACACTCATAACTCTTCCGGACACAAATGCCCACTTGAAAATGCACTCTCACCAGTGCATCCGTGCATTCCGTTTATGAAAACCCATCCTGCTTGCTAATATATCTTCCCTCCAGTTAATTTTGAACGTGTGGTCTTACTGGTCATAAATTACTTCAAAGCCGTCTCCCCTGCACCCCGAGCCCAAACGTCCACATCGCTCAAGTAAGGCGGCACTTTTTTTTCCTGCCTTGCCAGACATCCTAACAACCTACCTAACCCAAAAACATCGCAACAACAAAAATCAGCTGACATTTCATCGCAACGAGAGTGGAGCGGAAAAACAGCCGGAAACTGAGAGTGGGAAATGCGCGGGAAAACTTCCACCAACCGGCAGCGCTCTCAAGCTTTCTCTCGTTTCTCACCGCACATAGATAGACTTGAATGAAGGGTATCCTGGCTGACATCATCGGCGGGATGCAGCTGATCGGCATCCGTGTTGGCACGTGGTCCGAAGTGAACCCTCCAATGTTGCAGCATCTGATGTTGGCACTCCAGTCGTTTGTTGACTGCCGGCCGTGTTGGACGCGAATTCGGGGGTCCTCCCATCGTTGTGGTGTCTATTTCAAGTGAGGAGAAGGTCAACGCGTTGTCTGTTCTGTTGGTCACCCGCTTTACAAGCTCAGCTGGAAGTGCGCGCTCGCTCGCATGCTGATCGTCTGCTACAAAAGTCAAATGCAATAAATTTTAAAATCCTCATCGCTGAAGCTGGGCAAACCGGTGGGGGTGAACGTGAATGTGTTTCCCTTCCATTAACAGAGTGAGATACACACAATAAAAAATAAAATTAAACGGGAAGTAAATAGACCCTTTGCGGGCCACCCGCTGATCGTAGGACGCTGAAGTTGAAGTGTTCCAGAACGGAAGAATTTCTGTCGACTGGAATCCCGTTGGGTAAAGTGAGGAAAAATAAATTATGTGTAACTTTGCAAAATTGGGTTCCAAGTCGGTTTCATCGAGGGAGGAGTGAGTGAGCTTTTTGTCCCAACGATAGTGGAGTTGCAGAAGAGATTAAGCTTCGGAATTAAATTTTGGGCATGTCTTTACGGATGCGGAAGTTTCCCTCCTGGTGGTCCGACTGGTTTCGGGCTGAATCGGTGAATGTACCAACAGTGGCAGTAGGCGGTGCATGTTGCTTTCTCTCAGCGTGTTAGTGATGATACATGGTTTGTGTATGAAAATAGGCTCACTGTTTTGATGCTATTATGCTGAATTGTGAAGAAAATCTTGACGTATGACCGTGTACTATTAGAAAAAAAGTATCCAATTAAAGGCACCGCTGTGAGCCGTGATGGTACAGAAAGAAGAAAAAGTGGCGCTGCTTTTGATGCTAAATGGAGAGCCATCCGTGCACCGTTCTCGTTGACATTGAGTAGTGGTGACAAATCGTCAGACATCTGTTTGTGCTTCACGGTGAAGGAAAGCTAAGAGTTCACGCAATACGAAGTCGGTTGGTGGTGCAAGTGTCGGTGGAAAATGCATATTTGCTGTTTTTCTTCGTCGTTTGACAGATTACGAAAAGATTAAGATGCAGAACAAGTGACAAAAAGTTGTGCATAATAATTAGAAAGATTCTTGGAGCTAGCGAATGTGAGTATTATTTGCTGTGGCGTTAAAATGGACGTTGTTGGATGACACATAATATGCTTTCAAGGGGGATTTTGAAGATGCACTTGAGGGCTAAATTATGCATCTTTTGGAATAGGAAACCGCTATTTAAGGTTTCTTACATTGGATTTGAGATCTACAGAATACTTGGGATATTTTAAGATGGATTTTGTGCAGTTGATTTTGTTATTATTATTATGGTTGTTGACCAATTATCATGGAAGTGTATCTAGGAAACCACGTCAGCCAAAAAATCACTCAAATTACGTTTTGTTAACGAACATGAGTTGTCTGTTGCTATTGCTGCTAATGGCAGTGGTGGAATAAATGGTGAAATAAAATGAAAAGCAAATGGGATTTTCTTTTTAGTTTGTACTTGAGTGATTCTTTGTACATTGAAGAGTCGCATGTTGGTTAAATAGACCTGAAAATTATGTTTATTTGTAAATATGGTTGCAACCATTCTTTGTCGTGTGTACGGCCTCACAGCAAGTGCAAATAGAATTGCTGATCTGAATTCAATATAACGTTGTATGAAGTACCAAGCACAGCGGGGTGAACTTGTGAGCTGAGAAACCTATACAAAATCTATGGAAAAATAAGGATGTTCTTAAAACTAAAGAACCCAACAAATCAAATAACACTATTCACAATGCCTATTGAGTGCCCAACATTGATGGCGAGTCAATTTTACTGAAACTGTTGGAGTAGGATTTAAACTATCAAATTGGAATCCTTGGGATAAAGATAATTGTAATCCAGGAAAGTGTAAGCTGTTTAGTGGAATACCTGTTAGTAGAAAATGAGAAAAGAGATTAGGATTTTCTATTTAATTTCTACTACCATTATTGCTTATCTAATCTAATCTAACGATAGATGGAATTAAATGGAAAATACTAATCTTTCTTCTCATTTACAATTTTAAAATTTATTCATTCCTGGACTTTTGTAGCCAGTCAAACCATCATCCAGTTTTAGTTTGAATGTACCCTGATGCTTCGGATGCCGCAATTATAAAATGCCTTATGGTCTGTTAGGAAGCCCGTCTTTGAGGAAGCCCGTGGCATCAATTCTGTAAACTTTCCAGAAGTTCTTGCAATTTCTTAGAAACTCTTAGATCATATCAGAAGTTTTAATAAACTTCTAGCAAATTCACGGTATTTATTCTTGAAACATATTACAAATGGTTGAAGCTTCTCAGAGGATTGAAGTATTTTACAGAAGTTCAAAAGTGAACTTTTCAGAAATCCATAGTTTAGGAAAATTCTGGAGACCTGATTGTTCCACTAAATAGATTGTTCCATCAGAAATTTCGGGATTTCTATCAACTTTTTGGGAGAATGGTACGCAAAATTGGACTTTCATGAGTTCAAGCTGAACAATGCATTAGGTCCTAAGTAACTTGCAGAGATTCTCTTCGTCAACATTCTCTTTGGTTAAAACCTTGTCTACTAAACGATTTGCTGGTGTTTTCGACGTATTGAACCCTTAATCACACTTTATACTATCGTAATGTATGTTGAAAATACTTGAACATGGTTTTCAATAGCCGTAGGAACGCAACAAAAAATTCGACAAAGAGAGTCTCGCAATGTTACTTACGATTCAATGCATTATTTAGCTTGAGTGCTTTAAACTTCTCAGAAGTTTTTGGAATTATTAGTACTTGAAATTTTTCATATGATAATAAAACTTCTTAAAAGTTATAGGAAGTTTGCAGAGGTTCGAAAACTTTTCATAGGTTCTTGGAAGTTTTCAGCTAAACTTATAACTGTTAAAGAGCTTTTGAAACTTCTTAGAAGCTCTCTAAACTTCTCAGAAGCTCTATTCCCAGGAGGTATTGGAACGTCTTAGCAGTTCTTGGATCTTCTTAGAGGTTTTGTAAAGCTGTGGTGTAGTTCGCGATAATTCTGTTGGGTAATTTATCTCCAATTCACCGCGGTGATTATTTTGTAAATTTGTCTAAAATTCTTGAAACTTCTCAGAAATTGTGGAAATCAGAGGCTTATCTCCTTTTACATTTTCAAAACCATACAGCTTTATTAAGTTTTATTAACGTTTTATGAAAGCCAATTCTACGAGGTAATTATTTTGGAAATTTGTCTAAAATTCTTGGAACTTCTCAGAAATTATGGAAATCTGAGGCTTATCTCAATTTACATTTCCAAAACCATCCAGCTTTATTAAGTTTTATTAAAGTTTTATGAGATGCCAATAGGTTTCAAATTTTAGTCAGGTATATACCCAAGTAACACCAAACCACCATAATTAGATGCAGCAACTTGATTGTGACCTAATTGAGACACATTGAAGTAACTTTTACTGCTTTGCAACAAGTGTGTTACTAGGGTTAGAACATACACAGCTTCTTTACAACGATCCTTAACCCTTGTCTTCTAAAATACCTTTTACTCCTATCAAAGGTTTTATGTTTACTCCTATCAAAGGTTTTATGTTTTATGAACTCGTAAAACGCTGTTTTGAAATGCCGTTTTAGGACTGATTCGAGTTATCTTATTATGGTCAGTTGAAAAAAACATTTCAAAACCATTTTGTTTCCAGTAATTGCATTATTCGGCCAATTGGCATTGAGGAAAGTCACCAAATGACCAAATAGTTTTATTGTAGCGATTGTGAAGATAATTAAGCTTTTTGGCAAAACTGTGATTTAATCCAATCGTCATATTGAAATATTTGAAATTATTGAAATGTGGAAAAATAAATACACCAAATTTTTAATGTTTACTTGCATAATCTCCGAGGCACATTTATTTCGGCTATTATCGTGCGAATATTTACCATAAAATTAAATGTGCATATGATTTGGATCATGATACGCAATAAAAATCTCAATTTGTTTTCGATATAAGGCTATCAAACAAAATTTCCCGCATCTTTTTTCTTCGATATTATCTACTGTTAAATGCATCAGAAGAGCAGAGAATCGAACAAAGCAGAACAACAAAAACTAACTACGATATCACTGTGAAGTTTGACAGCTGTGGCTATTTGGCCCTTTGCTGGTTTTGATGGGAGCCAATAGGTTCTTTGCAGGTTTTCAAGTGGTCATTGTCAAAATCTTTATGGTCTAGAGAGTGGGCCACTTTGTACACGTTTCGGCTTTAAAGATGCATAGAGGTGTTGGTGGACAAAAGAGGTTTGAATGTAGTTTTATCAAGAAAGCCGGAGTGTTATACGGCTAAATAATATGGGAATTAAACTAAAATTGTTACTTGGGTTGAAACGTCTTAGCAGTTCTTGAATCTGCCTATAAGTTGAGAAAAGCTTAGTTTGTAGTTCACGGTAATTATTTTGAAAATTTATAAAAAAAATGTTGGAACATCTAAAAAATTATTGAAATTAGAGGCTTATGGTACTTTCCGGATGATTTTGAAACATCTCAATAGTTCTCGGAAATATTTGGAAATTCTTTGTTGCTTTGAGGAAGCTCATCGTATTCATGATCGGAATTTTGCAGAAGTTCTTGAAACAATTCTGATGCTCTAAGAGAATTAATAAGTTCTATAAACTTAAAAAACATTCGTTTAAACATCGAGCAGGTTCACGGCAGTTATTCTTGAAGCATATTGGAAATTCATGAAAATTCTCATGAATTCCTAGAATTCAATGTACTTCTCA
The DNA here is from genome assembly GCA_034211315.2 of Aedes japonicus. Lineage (NCBI taxonomy): Eukaryota > Metazoa > Arthropoda > Insecta > Diptera > Culicidae > Aedes > Aedes japonicus. The sequence continues at coordinate 97,807 of JASCZW010004196.1, read as the reverse complement.
AAATCACAAAGTCTTTAATTTTTTTTTTGGAAGCATGACCATGGTGCATTAGAAAGACTTTTAAAATTTTTTTTGAGTTTCTTAGAATTTGATGACATCAAAAGCTTTTGAACTTTTCAGTGAATCGCGGAACTTCCTAAAAATTATCGGGTCTTTGCAAAAGTTTTTAAATTTTTTCAGATAATCTTGGAACTTTTCAGAGATTCTTCAAACTTCTTAGCAGCACTTGTAACTTCTAAGAAGCTCCTACATTTTTTCAGAAACTCCTCTCCTTATCTCAGAAGCTCTTTTTGTAGAACGTCTCAGAAGTTTAATAAAGCGTGGACCTAGTTCGCGATAATTATGTTGGGAATTTATCTCAAATTTAGAAAATCTTGGATTCTAATCAATTATCTAAAATGCTTGGAACCACTCAGAAACTGTGGAAATCAGAGATTCATGTGACTTTTCAGAAGATCATGAAACTTCTTAGCTGGTTTTGGAAATATTCAGAAGTTTTATGTTGCTCCGACGAATTTCATGATATTTTTGCTCGTAATTTTCCAAAAGTTCTTGAAACAATTTAGAAGCTATTGGAACATTTTAGATTCTCTTTAAACTTTTCGGGAACCCTATTATATTTTGAGCATGTTTACAGCAGCTTTACTTGCAGTTTATTAGAAATTCATAAAACTTCTAATAAATTCATAGAATTTGTCAGAAATTCAATCAACTCTTCAGAATTTCAAAGTTTGAGAATATTTTTTTTGTAAGTTCGAGCATATTGCATTAGTTAGTTAAAACAAAAATCAGACGTTTTTTAACTTTTCAGTAGAATTTGGATTTTCTTAAATGTTGATGGGTAATGGAAAAGTTTTGAAAACTTCTTGGAACTTTTCAGTGATTTTGAATTTTTTCAGCATATCAGAAGCCCTTAAAATGTCTAAAAATGGCATTAGAGGTTCATGAATTTTTTCAATAGACCTCAACCTTCCAAGTTTATTTTTGGAAATATTTAGAAGTTCTATGAGCTCTGAGGATGTTCATGGTGTTTATGCAAAGAATGTTCCGTTTAGGTGCCTAATACAGCTTAGAAGCTCTTGGAACATATCAGATGCTCTATTTACTTCTCAGGAACTCTGTTAAACTTTGAATTAGTTCTCGCCAGTTATTGTTGATATATATAAATTCATGAGACTTTGCAGAATATCAAAGGATTTATAAGAAGTTAAATAAACTTCTATATATCCGAGGATCTTGGATTTTTTGTAAGCTCGAGCATGTCGCATTCAAATTGCATTCTAAATTAAAATTTCTCAAAAATTTTCAAAATTTGTTTTACACAAGAAGGTTATTGAAGTTTTCAGTTCTACTTGCACCTTTTAGAAGTTTGCAGAAGAAGCTTTCTAGGAAATAATAATAAAAAACAAGTTTCAATTTTCACAGATGTTTAAGGAATCGGTCAGAAGTTTGTTGAACTTTACAGATTTTCTGCATTTTTGCTGATACTTTGATAGGTTTAATCAGAATTTACAGGGCTTTTCTACCGTAAATTGTGGAAAAATATCGGATTTTCAGAAGTCCTCAGAACTTTCAGAAAATGTTCTTTGACACCTCTCAGCAGTTTTAAAAAATCTTCAGATGTTCTATCAAATTTCGAGGAAGTACGTGGTGATTAATACTGGAACTTATGTTCTTCTATGACCAACAAAGATTTGCATGTTTCCTCGAACGTTCAACCCTAGTTTTGTAAAGGGGCGGAGTCTGTAAATGTACTGCTACAGAGCAACACCATGCTAGATGTGTCGGGGTTCGATTTTTGAACATGAACAACTCTAAACTAAAAACAGTGGAAGATTTTCTTTTTTAGTCCCTTGATTATTGAGATTTTCAACCCTGGGCTGGTTCATCGCCCGTCGTTATCACAAAAATTCCCTTTGGGTAGTTTTGTATATTTTCCGGGGATGAGATTCGAACTCGTGACTTTGGTGTTAGAAGTATTGATGTTAACCACTACATAATGAGTCAAGAGCAAGCAAAAACGAATTATGAAAGCAATTAGCTAGAAGTGCTGAGAAAAAAACCCACTGTTTTGAGAAAAATTCTCCTTAAGAATAGTAAAAAAAAAACTATGCCTAATTAAAAAAAACCTACCAAAAAATTCATAGAATTTATCTGAACTCCTGAAAAGGCCCAAGATCTAAGAATGTCTAAGGAGTTACAAACACTTTTAAGAAATTTCACGAACTTTCGAAGAGATCCTAAAATTTTGGAAAACATTCAATAGCTTCAAGAGAGCATAAGAACTTCAGAGTAGTTTTGAAAGCTTTTGAAAAATTACATGAAAATGTAATGTGTATGTCTGTGATCTTCTGAGTTCATCTTTAGAATAATCTTTGAAGTTTCAAAATGTGTTTTACATGTTCTTGAAGCTACATGAAGCAGATGAAGACTTTCTAAGGACATCTGAGAACGTTTGAGAATGTATAGCAATATCTGCAAATTGAGAGATCTTTTTAATAAATTTAGGATCATTTAAGATGTTTTCATAACTTTTGAAAAAAATCCATAAAATTTCCTTAATAATAGAAAAATACTGGAAAGTTTAAGGAATTTCTGATAATTTTATTGAAATTACACAAAAATCAGTCTTCTTAATTAAAAAGAACTCTGAAGCTTTCATCTAAGTTTTCTGAATTAACTCTAGATTGAGAAGCTCTAAGGAATTTCCAAAAGGTCCCAAGAACCTCTTAAAAGTTGGAAGAAATCTTTAAAAAAATCGAGAAACTACAAAAATTCTGCAAAATTAGAGTGCTTTAAAATTTAAAAAATTGTTGACGAAAAAAAATTACAATAGGTCCCAAGAACCTCTTAAAAGTTGGAGGAAATCTGCAAAAAAAAAATCTAGAAACTACAAAAATTCTGCAAAATTATAGTGCCTTAAAAGTTAAAAGATTGTTGACGATTTAATCAGTAATTTATTTATATGAAATGTCAAAATCTTCTACCAAGCTTCAAAGTAAATTAATAACAGCGCAGAAGATTCAGACTAATCTGAAAAAATTCAATCCTATCAAAGGAGTCCATTTTGCATCCAAATTCAATCCAATCAATCCAAATCCAATCCAAATCCAATCCAAATCAATCCAACAATCCAAATCCAACCGATCCAACCAATCCAAATCCAATCCAAATCCAATCCAAATCCAATCCAAATCCAATCCAATCCAATCCAAATCCAATCCAAATCCAATCCAAATCCAATCCAAATCCAATCCAGCCAATCCAAATCCAATCCAAATCCAATCCAAATCCAATCCAATCAATCCAATCAATCCAACCGAATCCAAATCCAATCCAATCAATCAAATCCAATCCAAACTAATCCAAATCCAATCCAAATCCAATCCAAATCCAATCCAAACCAATCCAAATCCAATCCAAATCCAATCCAAATCCAATCCAAATCCAATCCAAATCCAATCCAAATCCAATCCAAATCCAATCCAAATCCAATCCAAATCCAATCCAAATCCAATCCAAATCCAATCCAAATCCAATCCAACCAATCCAAACCAATCCAAATCCAATCCAAATCCAATCCAAATCCAATCCAACCAATCCAAATCCAATCCAAATCCAATCCAAATCCAATCCAACCAATCCAACCAATCCAACCAATCCAACCAATCCAATCCAATCCAACCAATCCAAATCCAATCCAAATCCAATCCAAACTAATCCAAATCCAATCCAAACCAATCCAAATCCAATCCAACCAATCCAAATCCAACTCCAAATCCAATCCAACCAATCCAAATCCAATCCAAATCCAATCCAAATCCAATCCAAATCCAATCCAACCAATCCAAATCCAATCCAATCCAATCCAAATCCAATCCAACCAATCCAACCAATCCAAATCCAATCCAAATCCAATCCAAATCCAATCCAAATCCAATCCAAATCCAATCCAAATCCAATCCAAATCCAATCCAAATCCAATCCAAATCCAATCCAAATCCAATCCAAATCCAATCCAAATCCAATCCAAATCCAATCCAAATCCAATCCAAATCCAATCCAAATCCAATCCAAATCCAATCCAAATCCAATCCAAATCCAATCCAAATCCAATCCAAATCCAATCCAAATCCAATCCAAATCCAATCCAAATCCAATCCAAATCCAATCCAAATCCAATCCAATCGTATTTAAGGAGTTGTAACAACGTTTGAACAATTTCAAAACTTTCAAACAATTCCTAAAAGGATTTAGAGTAGATTTAAAAATTAATAAACTTTTGTGAAGACTCGAGATGATCCATCAGCTTATGATGTATATTGAGCAAAATGGCAATGTTATTTTCAAAACATTTGAGTACCTTGGAGCAATTTCTAATTCTTTAGGAATTTGCGCGAAATTTGGAAAACTTCGGATTATATTTGAAAATTTCAAAGAAGCTTGAGAACTCCTAAGTTTAATTTTTTCCAACAGATTCTTGAAATTTTTAAGAATTATTTTATGTTTTCATGATCCAGATTTTCTGTGAGATTTGAACTTTGGCGTGATAGGTATGCATGTTAGCTACTAAAAATTTCTGTAATTCCCCAAAATTTTTGTAATTTCCGAAAATTCATTCAACTTTGGTAGGTTCCTAGACATTTTTACAACTTCTCAATAAATTTTCGAACTCCTCAGAAATATTTGGAGATTTTCAGAAGGTCCTTCTTACAAAATATTCAATGTTTTTAGTTGATTGAAGTTCTCTAAAGCGCTTGTTCTCTAAAGTTCTTGGAAATTAACAGAATCCTTGGAACTTTTCATATATTTTTGTTCATGCTCATGCTTTTAATTTTTAATGGTGACTGTTTTGATTTCCAACCCTAGTAGTACACCTGTTACAAAGTGATTAAAATAACTGTTTTTTGACTGAAATTAGTCGAAATTAAGTTGCTGTAATCATTTTTTGACCATTGTGTGCTGCTTGGGAAGAGGAAACGAGGAAGATGATCAGCCGCTCCTGCCATGAAGAACAGACGCTCGGTTAGACTGCACCTTTCGAAGAGAGCAGCTCCATTCCCGGACAATTTATGATAAAGGTCTCATTTTGGTTGGTTATCCGATCTTTCCTATGGTTACTTTTATCAATGTTGGCCTGCGTGTATGCCAAGTGCCAATAGTACGCATTGTTCGGTCGTTTACCAACCAAATAGTGTACAGATGGAAGACGAAGTTGCTCCCCATCGTCCACAACGCTAAAATCGGTCGACTACGGGGGTCTGGAAATGTCGTATGGAGAGATAGGCCAGTTCCAATGATTTGGCTTCTGAAGAGTAGGTCGTAAGAATACTGAGCTGTTGCCGATATTCGAACGACCTGTGGACCCTCCGCAGACTGCGAGACTGGCAGTGCAGCCTAAAATCGAATAGAAAGTGACAAGGCCACCCTGGCCTTGGCCTGATTGTTGAGGTTAGGAGGCAGGCAAGTAGCAGTAAGTGGGCATGTGCGCAAGTAAGCAAGTTAGCAAGCATGCAAGTGCGCGCGGCAAGTGCGCGCGCGCGCGAGCAGCGCGCAGCAAGTAAGCAAGAAAGTAGGTGAAGCAAGCAAGTAAGTGAGTGCAAGTGCGTTAGTAAGTAAGTAAGTAAGTCAGTAGCACGACTACGCTAGATTAAATGTTCACAGACACATCTGCGTTGTGAGCCCAATTAAATATAACTACACTTGAACAAGAAAACATGTTTAATATAACTAATTTAACAATTAACATTTATTGAGCAACTACGTGCAAAGGTTTAGTTTTCGAATACCGATCGCTATTCGTGGTATATCCGGACTGATTAGTATTAAGTAAATTTGAGAAATAATAATTTGACTTAATATTGTTTATCTCATCCAGCTAGTAATGGAATGGGTGGTATCAAAAATGAGTGTCGCTTGCTCCCACATGACTCCTCACACAAAATTTTAATTTCTGTGGCATAGATTTCGAGTACCTAGACACATTTATTTCTTCAAGTTCCACTGATTGTTTACTAGTTGAAGTTATTTGAAGCCTGATAAAGTTAAAAATATTCCACCTCTTTAACATTCGTCAATTTTCATAGCTTTATCGTAATCTTCAAAGATTTGATTTTTCTATGAAATTTTAAGAAAAAGGTACATCAAAAACCGAATAATGCAGCTTACCTACATTTCAAAATTATTAGTAAACATATATCAATAATGTCTTCTAAGAATAAATAAATTCCAAGAAATTACTTTTAAGTCAAAACGTCAGTAAATTGGAAGAATCAGCTCTTTGAATCTGGGGTGAAAGTCCCTCTCAAAATCAGAACAAGACACGATAAGCTCGTTAAATCGAGACTTCTTAAGAGAGCCGTTGGTAGAATCCGAGTGACAAATTTCTAATCGAGCAGAAGAGCGGTTTGCGTCAACTTCAATCCAGCTCTCTGGCAAAAACTGTATCTTATCCAAAATTTAAATTCACCCGTTTAAGGAGATTTAACCAAGAAAACCCTCACAAATTCGATGATCATATTCTGTTCCAAAAACCACTAATCACTTCTTGGAACATCTTAACTGCGAGTCGATACCAAGCGCCCTCAATTTCCTTCTCATCCATCCTATTATTAGCAAATCATCCACCAAACCCAAACTGTCGCCCCACCGAATAACACAAGAGGCAATCGATTATTTTCGTCTTCTATGTCCGCTCCTTATCTCAAAAAATCCTAGCTGAAATCTCTTCGCGGATTAACATTCAACAAACTGGCGGGCGCTGCCGGCAAAGATTAAATTCTTCCACTTATTAACGACTACTCTAAAGCTTCTTCTTCAATTTCAATTATCTGCTCTTCAGCGTCGTCGTCTTCTAGCAGAATGGCTTTGCTTTGGTCGTCAAATCATGTGGAAAAACATGCCAAACGACCGGCGTGGGGCTTATCATTAGTGGATTTGCGTCAGGATGCCCGTTTTTGGAAAATACCAAATCAAAATTTAATAGCTGTCACAACCTGACTGAGCTGTGCAGAACGAAATCCAGTAATACTCTGCAGGAAGTTCTCTATGACCTAGGGAAGAACATAGCTCGGGTAGTCCTTGCGGCAGTCAGTGCTCAGTCGGAGTGCGTTCCTATCGTTCCAGTGACGACGATGACGCCACACCGCATCGGATAAGACCATTCTACCGTGAAGCTTTAAAGCTAGCGAGTGGTGGTATTTGTATTTTTTGTTCGATTCTGTTCGGTACGTAACATGAAGTGATGCTCGGTTCCTTACCCCATGGTATAAGGCTGGCATTGCAATTCACCAGACCATGGTATGGCGTGCCCACGATAAAATATATTACGCTAGCTGTCTAATTTACAGGATGTTGCCAAAATGTCTACATTTTTTCCCCTCCCCTCGTCCAGCGCTGGGACCAAGGCGAATGGGATAGGCTGTGCTCGACTCTCGGCCAGCATGGGCAGAAGAGCTTTCCGAGCGGAGAAATGTGGCATAGAGGTATGTACACACGTACAGCGCCACCACCACTATACCAGAGTATCGGGCATGGTGGAATCGAGAAGTACCACCATCACCACCACCACCACCACCACTGACACGGATTGGAAAAGTGGCTGAACGATTTCTTCGTTCGCTATGCGATTTTCCCATTTTCTTGTGGAAGTGGAAGCCTTTTTCCTGTTTCCTCCCGGTGCACTTTCGGGATGCCGGTGCTCGACTTTACACACAGTATCTCTTTCTGAACTTTTCTTTAAGCTCTTGGAAGGGCGTGCGTTGTCTATGCTCGTTGTAGCAGAAAAAGTGCCATAGGTTCAATCGGAAGGATTGCCAAGTTTATGATATATTTTTTAAACAGTTGTTTGAAGAGGAATTTGTGATGTTGTTGCGCTAATTAGGAATTGATTTTTACAGCAATTGTGTTGTGAGTTGTGCTTTGGTAACATCTAACCAATATGTTTAGTCCGTAAACGTGAGAAAGGCTCCTGTTTTTAGGGATAATCTACTTCGCATCTTTTTTTTTGTGATGTTTAAATTTCCACTCCACACACACATTACACAGTGCTTTATTTTTGGGCCTTGACAACGTAGCAGCACGGTACTAGGGCTATGGTACGCTCCCAGTTTGCAAGACGGTTCCAAAGCTGACGGCCCGATGCGATATTTTGCACGCCGATGAAGTGACAAGAAGCGTGTCGACTATCAACATGACTATTCGGTGGATTCGATCTGATTAAAAAAAAAACCCTTAGGCAACAACACATAAACTTAAAAAAGCCGTTCATATACGCAGTGGTCAATATCTACCATATCTTCTGTCTGTTTACAGATAGTACTGGTAGTAATGTACAATTTCAAGCTTTCAAGCGATCATTTGTTAACATTGAAGACATTCGACAAAAGAAAATTTTGACACACTTATTTGTTTTTAACTGTTCATTTTGAAATCCTTAGACCATTATAAATACAAAAACTCCCTTGTTATCTGACAGCTACGCAAAAACGAACACAAACACCACACAAATTGAGGTACAGGCCAATAATAAAGATTGGACTCGGAAAAAATGCGACACTTTATTTTGGGTGTAACTTTTTATCGCGTGGGTAAAAATTGATAAAACTTTGGGTAATATTAGTTTAGAGTGTTCATGTGTGTAAAATTTTATTGCGATCTGTCAAGTAGTTTTCAAGATGCATTTGAAACAAGAAGAGCTACGCCAGCAAATCTTGGGCGCGGTGATCGATAATCCTGGTCAGTCGCACAGATGGATCGGCAGAAGGCTTGAAATCTACCATTCCACCGAATCCCGCATTGTGAAGATGTTCCAGGAGACGAAGACCATCAAGCGGTGCACTGGAAGCGGCCGAAAACCGAAAACGGAATACCCAGAGAAGCCGCGGAAGATAAGGCAGTACTTTAAGAATAACTCGAACCTTTCCACCTGAGACGTGGCCAAAAAGGTCAATTCGTCCAGCAGACCATGAAGTGGGCTGGGCTACGTGTTTTCCTGGTCAGGAAGGCGCCAAACCGGACTGTCAAGCAAAACACGGTGGCCAAACTCCGTGCGCGGAAGCTGTATCGTGAGTGGCTGGTCAAGCCAGGCTGTCTCGTCATGGACGACGAGACATATATCAAGGCGGATACCAAACAAATCCCCGGCCTCGAGTTTTTTGTCGGTACGTCCCGCATGCAGGTTCCGGAAAAGTTCCGGATTAGAAATTTTTGTTTTGTTTCTTTATTAAAGTGGCTTTCAGCCGCCTGGGCTGGTTCGCCACTTTTCCGGAAGAGAAAGATGGACAAATTCGCGATGAAATACCTGTTGTGGCAGGCGATCTGCGAGTGCGGACGGTACAGCAAGCCGTTCGTTACAACCGGCACCATAAACGGGCAGATTTATCGAGAGGAATGCTTGCAGAAGCGCTTGCTGCCCTTCCTCCGCTCTCACCGTGGTCCCACGCTGTTCTAGCCGGATCTCTCTTCGTGCCATTACGCCAGGCCTGTAATGGACTGGTACGAAGCGAAGGACGTTAATGTGGTCCCGAAGAAGGCGAACCCGCCAAATACACCAGAACTTCGTCCGATCGAAAAGTTTTGGGCGATAATGAAGAAGAAGAAGTTGAAGAAAAGTGGAAAAACGGATGAAGCTTTGAAGAAAAACTGGGAGGAATTGTGAAAGGAAGATGGACAAACCCTCGCCCAAGATCTCATGAGCAGTGTTAAGAGAAATGTAGGAGCATTCAGCTTGGGGGAGGAAATTCAATAAATAAATAAATGCCAAAACATAGCTAATATATAGTTATGTAATTCCTGAAAATTAGCTGTGCTTGTGCAATCCGATTTAAAATGAATTTTTGGTGATCATTTTTGTGTGTCTCATTTTTTCCGAGTCCAGTCTTTACTATTAAAACTAGACCTACTGCGACGTTCCCTTCAAGTCAAGCACTCGGCACTTGTGAAAGTTTGAAATACTATTTCAGTTTTTTATTTCATATTTTTTGAAAAATGATCAAATGATGCATCGTACACTATGCCACCCTGAATAGGGCTTCGCTCGCATTTATTTTTTCAACTGTAAAATGTTCCATCCAACCAGTTTTCAGGCCATCATATTTCAGTGATTCCTAAACCATATAAAAAAATTTAATTAAGATTGCCCGTTGCTGTTGGATGTTGTTTTGCATCTTGTAATGTGTGGTAGAGCATATCATATCGTATATAATCGGGTGTTCAATAAAAAATGAGAATGATTTCTATACCTTTCTGTAATTGAAGTAAAGAGCGTAATTTTTTTTTCTCTCCGAGAGAATTGTTGTTTGAACTACCTAGAAATGGGTGGCATGTTTTTTTTTCGCTCGGGTGCTGTCAGCAGGGTTACCACATGCACAGATTTATCTAGCTTGACGCAGATTTTTTACATTTTATTCATACTGATATCTATATGTTAAGATTAGAGATTGTTGAGATAAACCAAGATTTTAAAGATTTTTGGCAATTGCAAACTTTTCATTTTTATCCGAAAAACCTTTAAGCAGCGGTGAAATTTTGCTTGTAGACATTTTTTTGATTTTTGAGATAATTTGTGAGAAAATTTTATCGAATGAAAAGACATTTATTGAAATAAACCTTCTGGTGTTTCTAAAGGTATTCTTCAGGAGTTTATAGGCATTCCTCCAGGGATTCTTTCAGGAGTTTCTTCTGGCATTTCATCTGCAGTTTTGCAAAAATTTCTTGCACTACATTTTTTGGAGGAATTCCTGAACATGTGAAGTTTTGTAATCCTTAAGGGGTCCTTCTGAAGAGAAGACTCCTGAAAAAGCTACACAAAAACTAAAAGGTATTTGCTGCAGTAATTCTTGAAAAAAAATCCTGATTTATTAGAAGAATCTAAGATGAACGAATTCCATAACCTCATATTCTCCGCTGTAGAAGTGTTGGCTCAGCTGATTAGAGTATTGTCGAAATTGTTAATACTAAACATTGCTAACACAAATTTTAGAAAGCCAACATAGTTGCTGACATTGTTTACTGAACTATACAGTCAAGTAGTATTAAACATTAAATTATAAATTCAACCTTTTTTTTTTGAGTTATTTCCGAATCAATTGGAAAATATAGTTGCCCATTTAAATCATAAACTTTACCATAGTTTAGTCTTCGTATTCCTGTCGGAACGTTCTCAAATTTTCTGGAAAAAAAAATCAAGAGGAGTTACAGGAGAAGTTTGTTATTTTCACCGTATTATTCGGAGTCCATTATTAAAAAAAAAGTTTTTCTTGAAGTATTCTGAAAGACATCTTGAAACTCTGAAAGTCACACTCAAATGTATTTTTGTTGCAAAATTTGTGAGAAAAATGTTACCGCATAAGTTTAAGAACCAAATAAAACAAACCGTGTATTTCACTCAGAAGCTCCGGAATTCCCGAACATGTGCAATTAGTTTCAGTCCCTGTGATTGGCTCTCCTTTCAAATATTTGTGAGCATGATTACCTAAAATACCAGAAGAATTTCGATGTTTCTGCTTTCGAGAAACATCTTCGTAAGAAGTCGAAAGCATACTTATATTGGGGTAGCAGCAGGAGAAATGCTCAGATCCGGAACTCTCGATGATACTCGGAAAGCTATTTGTAACACCACATACTTTCTTTGTGAACTCATAAAGGGTGTCCCACATCAAGCTGAATCATGGAAAAAACGCTGTAGAAATTTCCCCTTTTGGGTTTTTTGCCTTAAAAATTTAGAAAGGAGTAATTTAGAATTTAGAAAATTGGATAAAATGGCGTATTGTGATGTAGGGGAACCAATAATTGCACTTAAGATCTATTGATCTATTGCCGTTCCTAAAGGACCATCATGCAGATGGGAAGTACGTATTCTAGCTGGACAATGGGTCTTCTCATTACGCCAAGAAGACGCTGGAGTATCTTGAGCAGAAAAATATACCGGAATTTTTAAGTTCGAGCAACGCAAAAGTGAAACGTCGTGTCATACGACATTTCTGTGCCGTTTTCTATAGGCGACGAAACATTGTTGCGACATAGATTTTTCCCACATTTTTCTATCTCTGTTTTCAATCCTCCGTGTTCAAATTTTGCAGCATGTGACTGTTTTGTAAAAAAAATTACATTTACCATCTCTGGTTCTACTGCATCTCTGATAATAAAATATAAGTTCAATCAAAAGTTTGGACAGAACGTTACGCAGTACATTGCGCCATTTTCGAGTGAGGTATTGCCTTGGTTCAAGCCCTCTGGTTTGGTGAATGTGTACCAGAACAAATGTTGGATGAACAGTTTGATCCTGTTGCTACAAAAACATCGTGAATATAGACAATACGTGAATCCCGGCGAGGAGGAGCTTTTTAATGGAACATGTAACAATTTTCTAGCTACAAATCTTCTCATTTTCTAGCTACAAATGAGAAGAGAAATAAGTAATTTTCATTTAATTCCAACTACCTTTATTGTAACTATATATTAGAAGAAAAATTAGTAATCTCCATTTAATTCCAACTACCTTTGCTTATCTTCGACAGATTTATTGTTTATCTTGACAAATACGCGTATTTCGTCTACAATGTGCAGACTTCTTTAGTGTCGTGTACCCGTATCGAGTATAAGTAATAGTAATTTTACTTAAGAATAAAGGTAGTTGGAATTAAATGGAAATCACGAGTCTTTCTCCTCATATTCTGTACAATACGTAATTTGGCCGTCTTCGCATTACGCCAGAAAAACACAATCGTTCCTGAATACCCATTCGATCGATGGTGCCAGACTTGGGTACTCCTGACTCTGCGGCTGGTTGCGATTTATGATTAACTTACATAGTAAGAATTCTAAAGTTTTGAAATGAAATGTCCTATTGCTCATATGTTAAAATCATTCAGGTGTTTCATGTTGTTTAGTTTTTATTTGCCTCGTGAGATTATGTGTTAAGTATAGCGAATATCAAAATGGAGTGCCTATAGAAATAGTTGAAATAAATTTGACGAAAATACTTTATAGCAATACACCCAAACGATGAGACGAAGTTGCATCCACAAAAATACCCAGTGTGGTCTGTGGACGAAACTAAGTCGCAGTTCCCATGCGACTGATTAAAGCGGACACTAACATTGAGTTCAATTTGCAGCCGTGTACTTCTTTAGCCCGAAGATTCAAAGGTGGTTGATCCCTTGGGTTCTAGTTACTCCTTTCAGAATGCCTGATTATTCAAGTACCATTCCGAGATAGTTTGTATTGTGTTTGTATTGATCATACACTTATGTACATCATCAAAGTATTTTAGGTTTTGATGTCACGTATTCAACCCGTTAAAATTTGGTTACAATCAGGACGAAAACATGCGTGTAACATGTTTTCGTCCCTGATTATACCAAACAGGTTGAAAATGCAATGACATGAAGCCTAAAATACTTTGATGATATACATAAGTGTATGATCAATACAAACACAATACAAATATCAGATAATACTTGAAGATATCGGGCATTCTGAAGGAGTAACTAGAACGAGATCAACCACTGCTGAATCTTCAGTGTAAAATGCACGACTGCAAATTGAGCTCAATGTTAGTGTCGCTTTAATCAGGCGTGAAACTGCGACTGATTTCGTCACGAACCCACGCACAATACTGGAGATAGCTATTGCTTATAAGTATTTTCGTCAAATTTATTTCAGCTAATCAACTCTATAGGCACTCCATTGATATTCATATACTAACGCATAATCTCACGAGAAATAAAACTAAACCTTAAAACTACCTGGTATGTTATGTGAAATAAATTTCAATATCAAATGGAGTGCCTATAGAAATAGTTGAAATAAATTTGACGAAAATACTTTATAGCAATACACCCAAACAATGAGACGAAGTTGCATCCACAAAAATACCCAGTGTGGTCTGTGGATCGAAACTAAGTCGCAGTTCCCATGCGACTGATTAAAGCGGACACTAACATTGAGTTCAATTTGCAGCCGTGTACTTCTTTGGCCCGAAGATTCAAGGTGGTTGATCCCTTGGGTTCCTAGTTACTCCTTTCAGAATGCCTGATTATTCAAGTACCATTCCGAGATAGTTTGTATTGTGTTTGTATTGATCATACACTTATGTACATCATCAAAGTATTTTTAGGTTTTGATGTCACGTATTCAACCCGTTAAAATTTGAGTTTACAATCAGGACGAAAACATGCGTGTAGGCATGTTTTAAAGCTATTTCTGTGTTTTATTTATCAATTCCTCTTCAGTTTTCGCGACAAAATTTTTGGAGTAAATCTTACGCTTCAGGTTGGCCTAGAAATTCTCGATGGGACGCAGCTGGCGGACGTTGGGTGGGTTCAACGACTGTTGGGTGGGTACCACATCGATATACAGCCGCTCCATCTCCTCCAACGATCGCTTCGAGTAGTGGGCCGACGCCAGATCTAGCCTGAACACCACGTCTGCGCCCTTATGGTATTTCCTGATGAACGACGTAGCTTCCGGCAGGTATTTCGTACTATAAATTTCCCCGTTCTCGGCCAGACCGGAGCGAAAGAAGAGCGACATACCCTTGTTGCTGATTGTCAGCCACAGCAGCATCTTCTTGGGGAACTTGGCATGTGAAATGAACTTCACCTCGGAGCTCACTTCCTTCGTGAGGAAAGTAAAATCCGAAGTGCTCTGCCAGTCGTTGCCATCAAGAGTGAGATAGGCCTCGTCGTCCATCACTACCACCACGTCGCGATTCACCGGGAAAATCGAGTTAACCATCTTATTCAGCCGCTGCCGCAGCGCCATTGCCTGCAGCTCTGAAACCAGTGAACGTGACTCCCGCTTCCTGACATGTATGTTCATGTTCGCCAGGTACATTTTCACTGTTTGGCCGGTTGAATCGACTTCCCGGCCAAGCGCACGCAGCGATGTAGCCACTTTTCCCTCGGTCTTCCTCTGCAGCATTTGTTGGAGCTTCTTGTCGCTCAGGGTTGTCGGCCGTCCGGCACCGGGCTTTCTTTCGATGCTCTGATTGTTGTCTAATAGGGCCAAGACGTTGTAGATGCCGGAACGGGCGTATCCTGCGTCCACAAAGTGCCGCACGATGTTGACGCGGTTTGGTGCCGTTCTTTGAACGCGCACACTTATGAACGGAGTTGCGTCACTGTTTTCCCATCACGGTTAGAGTTCGACTGATAGAGCTGTCAAATGTTGTCTGCTGACTAATAGGTAACTATGATTAATGCTACATTTGTAGCTTCGTCAGTGCGGGTGAGGGTAAACCCATGAAAAATCGGCAATTTTTGTCAATTTTATTTTAATGCAAACATTATCAGGAATCAAAATACTACAATGTACATGCCTTAGCAGTTTCATAAATTTCCCCGTTAATTAATCCGAAGTCAAATGTTTTGAAAGTCCCAGAATAAAATAGTCGAAATTCTGTTCGATTAGAGGCACCCTCAAGCCATGTCCGATTGAGTCAAAATTTGACGTAGGGTCATTTATCGCAATGTCGGTTTTAAAATCTCAATCGACAAGAAATAAAAGTTCTAAGTAAAAGAGGCGATTTTTCTTAAAAGAAAAAAACTTAAAGAATAAATTTCGATTTATTTTTTACTTTTAAGTTGTTTGGCATCGAAAAGCAAATTTCTATTTTAAACATTTCCTTTGGTCCACCCTTGTTCAAATTTCATGGGTAGCAAGGTCGAAAGTCAGATCGATTAGAGGCACCCCTAAAACTAATTTCGATTGGGCTCAAATTTAGCATAGTGTCATGTTTTGGATGAATTATGACATTTTTGATATTAGATAAACATAATTTTCCCAACGAACATGGGATGATTAATGTTTTCAGAATACATCAAAGTCTACAGGGTGACAACATGAAAGTGATAAACTAATTTGTTTTCGTCTCGGTACAATTTATACCATTATCGGTGAAACTTTTGTGTGCGTTTGGAAACAGTGACTTCTTGTCAGTTCATTCGTAAACAACAAACTGAATTTGTGTTCTTTACTTTATTTAAAAATAAAAATGGATTCCTGTCTTGGACAAATCAGACGAAAGCTATCGCTTTTGAAGTTGAGCAGACTGTTTGCATACAGGACCATCAAATGTTTTAAGGATACTGGCATTGTTGTCCCTAAGGCGAAACCCAGTTTGAAATGCAGTGTACGCACTCCCCAAGCGGTCAAAGCAGTGCAGGAGCGAATTCGAAAAAATCCGGTCGGTATGAGAACAATGGTGTATGAAATGAAAATGAGTAGTTTATACCGAATGAACTCAATCCACCAAACTGTCCCCAGCTCAGACCGATAGAGAGATTTTAGGCTATTATGAAGAGGAAACTGTAGGTGAATGGCAGTGTCGACAAAAGCATCAATGAATTGAGAATCAAGTGGGATAAGATTGTCAAAACGATGGATGAGAATAATGGGCGCCGGTTGATGAATCCGAAATCGAGATGATTTTTTTTTGTATTTTCCCGTTTAACTTCACATAAAGTCGAACATTTTAGTTAAAAGAGAATTCTATTTTTTAAATGTATATCCGAAATATGCGCGATTGTCTATGTTCCAATTATAATTGGGCTACACCTTATTTAAGTACAACAAGAGGTATGTCATACGAAAGATTAATTATTTTTAAGATTAAAAACTTAGTTTACTCATATCATACAATATCTTAAAAGTTTGTTGACAATCAAAAATTATCTTAGGGAAGGCATGTTATACCTCTCAGAAATATTTCCAGTTGCAATAATCATAGAAATTCAACACAGCTTAATTACTTCCTATGTTTCTGTTATAATATTTGGCAACATTTTTTGTGGCTTCTGAGTCTGCCATCGTCAGAATCAAATTTCAAGGCTTTCCAACTTTGGTTGACCATCCTGTAATCCCGTTATTTTCGCCACATTTACAGCTCCGGGAATCGTGTGCAATCAGAGCGATGAAGGGCTTTTCAACTTTTCAAGTCAAATCACATAATTCTTACGATCTCTAGTCGAAATTAAATTTCCCTTAATGTTCTCTGTCAGGCGGGTACGAATTGTCCTCTTTCTTGGGTGTTGGACTACCCTGCCCTCGTAGGTCTATTTGTCTGCCAGACCATTAAAACCGGGTTGCACTTTCTCCTGATTCAATTACTGAGCTGTCCTTTCCCGGTTATAATTCTTTATCCGGTTGGCTTGTGCTATTTTTTTTTTCGTCTTCTATTGGAACGCAGTGCGCTAACAATTACATCTGCATCACTTCTCTCATTGTTGCGACAGATGGATAGTTGGCAAAAATGAGCATGATTTACAGTTTCATGCAATCACTGTAATAAATTCATCTGCCAGAATGGAAATGTTTATCGGTATGAATAATTGGAACCAGAAAACCGTGTCTTTTGGTGAAAAAAAAAACGATGGGATAGCATTTTTTGTCGGTTTGTTCGAATTTGAACTGGGTGATATTAATTCCAGCTTTAATGAATCTGGTGTAATAATCAGGTGATCTCTCACCTTAATTGGAATCCAAGCTTGCACATGGAATGGAGTCAAAAAAAAAAACTTCCAGCTCAAATTAACGAAGAACAGCATGGACCAAGGCGAAGCAAGTGGCCGAATAATTGCTACAATGCTGCTATTTTTGCTGCAGATCCTCAATCAAGATTTGCGTTACTGGAGCCGAGAAAGCATCTGTTCGTCATACTTCATTCAAGTTCTTCCGCAATAATCCCACTCAAGTGTCTCTCGCTCATTTCGTCGGTCGCCCGTCATCATCGTTAGCATTTTGCCGTTGTTCAGATTTATTCTTCCTTTATCACTCTCTAGAGCAACTGAACTGATTCATCTACTTTCAATCCCAGGAGGTTGCTAAGGTTAATTTTGCCCGAACCGTCCTCTTTAGCCAGTTTTCCCGTGGTTCTTCTGTTGGTTGGGGGCAGTGAAAACAGTAAAGTAAAGCGGGGTAACATTTCAAGCAGAGCAATAGTTAGTTTTGGCTTTTCCATAGGCGGTGGAAAATGAAACTCAATGTTTTGAAACTTGCTCGAAAGGACTTTTTGTGCCGGAGTTTTTAGATGAAATTTGAAACATTGATGGTGTTTTTGATGAGTTACAGGCAAAAGTTTGTCCCGAGATGATTAATTATAAGTTTGGTGCCCTCTTTGGAATTGTACAGCGAGAAAAAAAAATCAAATTGAAAGAATGATGTCATATCAGAGTATGAAGGGGAGCCTTTTTGGAAATGTGAGAATAACACATTCATACTGTGATGATTTCGTGGTGCAAAACTCTTCCCTCGTGCTTTTAACAAATCTAACAAACTAAGAACAGTTATTTAAAGATTTGAAATTATTATGAAGAACTTTTATGCTGGAGAACCCTTTTTTCTGTGGAATTATTTGATATCTTAGTTGTTGCATTATCTGTTAGTAACTTCGTGACACCTTTCTTAAAAAACAAATAGAATCGGAAGAAGTTAATTATATCCAATGAATTGCAGTTTTATACCATTGTGCATAATCGAGTTCCAATTAATTTGCGAACTTTTACCCCATTATACTCTAAGTGAACAAAAAGTTATTTGTATCATTAACGGAGGATGGGATTCTGAACATTTTTCCACGGAGAAAAAGAGAGTTTTTTTTTCATTCGCAACCGTAAGAGACGAACTAGCCCAGGAGGCTAAAAGTCTCTTTAATAAAGAAAAAAAAAAAAAAAAAAATCGCAACCGTAATGCCACCGGTTTCTACCTCTGTCACGATTTTACGGATATGCTGAAACAATATTGATGAATATTTTATTGATGTCACTTGTAGTAGACGTTCGACTGACTCTGAGCTCTATATGCAAGTTCATAATTATTCATCGAAAAATATCCATACCATAAAGCTTTCAAAATTTCCAACCTGGAAGATTTCCTCATCCCAAATCCCAAATCGAACCTTTGCCTCAGTCAGAAACAACCATCATCCCCTGATCGGCAAACGGAGGCCCGGATAATTAAAAAATATGCTATGCTAATGTTTATTCAACTCGAGGGCAAAATCAGTGTCAAGGGACAAATAAAGCCTGTCACTTGTTTGCTCTTTTATCAATGGGTAAAGTACCGTTCCTCAGAGGCTTGTTAGACAATTTCCGCAAATTAAGCTATCCATACATTCTTTCAATCGCAGTGGTCTCTCTTGCTCTCCTCCTTTTTTACAATAAACATGAGCATGAGCATGATTTACCGCCCGAGGTTGCTATTCCGTTTTTGCCAGATCAGCTGTTCTTAAATAGAGAACCAACAGATGATGCTTGGGACTAACATACATCTTCAATGTGTAAAAACTGGTGATCTCAAACTAAGGCAATACCGGTCCGAATGCAGATCAAGTGAGGAAATAGTAGGAATATTTTGACGTGATACTCGCTTTATTGGAAGCCGCGAAGTCCCCTGCACTTCCACGAGAAATCACTGGGATGTTGGAGAACAGGATTGGGCAGCAGCAGGGTTCGTTTTGGTTTCCAATAAGCTGTTAAGTGAATAATTTGAAAATTAGAACCGATTTCCACCCCACTTTTAATTCCAGCCCACCTTCCCATCCTTTCAGTTGTTATTCCTATTAACCTAAAGACAGCCGCGAGTAATCGGTTCTATCCCCTTAACGTTAGTTTTAAGAGAAGCTGTACAAATAAATCATCTTAAAATAAGTACCGATTTCCGATTTGAACCAATTCAAACCAACAGTAAGGATGCTATTGGGGCCTCTCACAAAGGGTGATTTTGGTTTTTCGTTGGGAATACAAGGTGATTTTTAATAATGCTGAAAAACCGATTTTGACCGGTTTAAACCAACAGTAAGGATGCTATTAGGGCCACTCACAGAGTGTGATAGTGTTATTTCATTAGAAAAACAAGTCAATTCATCTCAACGCCAGAGAACCAACTTGGACCGTTCTTCACCAAAACTACGGCTAGTGCTAGCGCCAAAGTTAATATATCAAAACACGTGCCTTTATAAGCTCTACAACTCGTCTCAATTCAATTTTACGGTGGGAATTGATATAGAAAAGTTAGGGCAAAAAAAACATTTTTTTATGCTACACCCTAAGTTTATGAGGAAAAATTGCTCTAAATCAGTCAATTTTTAAGCTACAAAAAAATTATATATGAAAATTCCATGAAATTTTCTGCGCTACAACTTTGCCCAAGAATGTAAACGTCTATTTCTGCAAATAAAAATGTTAGTGTTTGTATTTCCGTGAAAATAGGGACCACCCTAATTTTAATCATCATAAAAAAATGGGCTCATTCTACAACCATGTTGTAGAACATCACTTTGCTGTAAAGTTTCAAGTTTAGGCACTGGGAGCATGTTTACTCATAAATTCGTGATCTGGACCATAGTGCAGTGGTTTATTTGTTTCAAGATATGGTGGCCCGATGAGCATGGCAAACGGATAATTTGGATCACAATTCATTATTTACTCACTACCGACCCATCTAACCTGGCGAACTATGACTTTTCATGCTCACTCGATCACTCGCGCAACGAACAATAGACAAAACGCTACGCCCGATAACAAAATATTGCGGAACGAAGTATCGAAACAACCGATTCAACCAATTAAACTGATGGTCGACGCAAACCTATTAAAAATAAATTTTATTAATAAAGAATCAATAGGTAACAATTAGCTGTCTTGCTCCATGTCCTTGAGAGCACTTACTATCTCACGGATCGCCTGTACCCAACACCGCAGGCGTTCGTCCAGTTTCCCACTGGCACCGTTCCATATAATGACATCAAACCATTTCCGCAAACGACAGAACGAACACTATTTTAGTACCAAGCGGCTTGTTCAGATCGAGAACGCACACAACTTCTTCGAATGAAATAGAAACCGATATTAAAGGCAGTTCGCAACAAAGCATCGAACACGCACTCACGCCACCAAACAATACATGACCGAAACAATAGAAAACGCGACCGATAACAAAACCGACATCAGGGTGATACAACGCATATGGTGAACTTTAATAAGTCGTAATTAACTAGCTTATTAATAATGACCCAAACCAATCAATCACAGTAACATCACAAACATATCTCACTACTTTCATTGCAAAAACAAGGAAATCCTTATTAAGGTGATTCGGCGACTATGGTACGGGTCAAAACCAACCACAAAATCAATCACGATCTTCACCCACAGCAATCAACATATATCACCTGACCGCAACTTTATTGTTTTATTTTTTTCGCTCACTCGAACAATCGCGCCGCTGAACAATAGATAATGCGCGCTATGCCTGATAAAATAATAGTGCGCAACAAAGAATCGACACAACCGTTCACACCTGATGCGCAAAACAGACTCGCTCTTTTCCTCTTTTACAATAAGTCACAATAAGTCAACTCTAAACGAAGTTTTCAAATGTTCTTAAACTTACAATAAACTAAATTTATATTTTTAGTCTGAAAAAAAACGGGTGAAAGTAAGAACGCACTGTTTTCAACGATCTAGAGCTATCAGGCTGAATGCCATTAGACCAAATGGATCATTTAACCTAAAGCCATTAGGCCGGGTGGTTCACTTAGCTGAATCTAGAAAAGCGGAAGATTGAATTTAATATCTCGTGAAATTTTTGCGACATGATTCTAATGAACTTTCAGGGAAGATTGTTCATTCTGTAATCAACACCCTTTTTTACAGAAATCTGTAAAAGTTTACCGAATATTCAACAGCCATGCGGAGCTAGACAATTAGTCTGGGGGGTGCTGAATGGAGCCGGCCGAAGGCTTCTTTTTCGTTTTTAGGAATGTTGAAAAGAGCGATGAAAGTAGCGTAATTTTGGGGGACAGATTATTTTTATTGTTGATTCAGAACAGGTTTAATTGAATAATTAGGTCTATTCTGCGCTTCGGTGAGTCGAGATGGCTTAAAAGAGTCAAGTGTGGTGAATACATACCTCGTATTATTCCGAGTGAATCAAATGAAGAATGAACTCACACGAGGTGACTGTAGTCACCTTACTCGATTTTCTTGAGGCGTCTCAACTCATCCGAAGCGGAGAATAGACCTGAATCTATAATGAGTAGATTTAAAATTAAAATGTTAGATATGGCAGAGAATAATGTGATATTTCATGTAAATTTAAGCCAGTTAACGCTTGAATCTAGCCTATTCTATGAAAGATTGTACACCTTGTTGTATGGCGCATGAAAGATTCCAAACAATTTCGTGGTTTACGCCTGCTTTGACTTTGAATTGAACGAGGGGAAATTTTACGCGCTTGTTAAAACTAATTATATTTTTTGTGTTCCTACATTTTAAATTTTTCATTTTTAATTTGGCATTTTGTAGCACTCCTAAGCCTAGTCATTTTACTTCTCTAATTAAACTTACTGAGTCAAAATATTACTGAATAAAATATTCAGATTTTTTTTTAGTTTCCAAGTTTGTGGATATTTTTCAACCATTTGATGAAATTTAGTTTAAGTTTCTTATGAACTTAACTCTTTGAAAGTTATGTGAACATATCATCAGCCAAGGTTGTTTTGATTAAAATTTTATGAAAAATACAATGAAAATTTATAAGTTAAAAAATTTGAAGCAGAATTCCGAGGATTATTCCATCAAAAACCTACTGAGATCTTCACGGAAGATCGAAAGAAACATCCATGGGTAATTTGAGGTTAAACTGATATTGATATTGATAGTACTACAGAGCATCCAAATTCCATGGAAATTTTTCAAAAAATTTTGAAGGTCTGGCAAAAAAGTGTAAACAACTTCAGTAAAGAACTATGTTGAATTTTTAAATTTTCAATGCAGTCATCAAATTGGCATCTGATTCGCCATGTTAGAAAGTTTGGCAAAAAATTACTTTTTAAATAATTTGAAATTGAAAAGTTCCATAAGAATGAACTCTACGGCAAAATTATTCATTCTTATGAAATAAACTAAAAAGAAAATAGATGTTTCTAAATTTTTCTAAGATGGTAGGTCAGATGTAATTTTTAGGACTGTGCCTCAAAATTAATTAATTCAACACAGTTCAAAATTCAGGTTACTCCAAAAATTTCAGCTCAATCCATCTTTTGAGTGCTGACATAGAGAATGTCAAATATGACGATCTTTTTAGCAAAAGCTCTAGATGTATTTAACATTTTCGCCACCACTGTATACTAGCAAAAATAGAATATTTTGAATGAAAATCAAATCCTTTAAAGAAATCTTAAAAATAAATATTAGATAACTGTTGAAAGAAATTACCGATGAAAATCTTCAGGAAATATTGAGAAGCGTTTTAAAAAAATAATCGTAGCTCTGTCTCTACTAAGTGAATGCAGATTGGAACACACTGTTTTTACAAGCAGTTTATATCTGATATTTACCTTCGAATTTTATTCAAATGGTTTGATTCTTAGAAAATTTAATATATTTTTTTCGACGAGTCCTGCATTACTGCATCACTTTAATCGATTAATTAAAATATTTGTAGAAAAGAATAGATAAATAATAATTTCAACAGGTACAATATTTTCAATAAGAGTAAGCGTCACGTGCGGCAAGATTACCCCCTTTATTTATGAATAATTTCAAAACTTCGGTAAACTTTGTCATCACAAAATTCACTAAAATAAAATACATAAAATTTTAAAATAAATAATGCTCGTTTTATTTCATTGGTAGCATTGTGAGTAGGGTGTGTATTGGTTCTTTTTTCTTGGGTGGGACTGCATGACAGCTTGTTTGTCATGCCTGGACCCTTTCCCACCATTCCCCATAACAAGGACAAATACTATGGTCATACTAGCATATGTCGACCATGTGAGCACGATTTGAAGTAATAGGTATTTTGTCTTCGTATTTTATAGAAGATGTAGAATTTCCCATGTCAATTACCTGGGAAATTACCTCTACAAAATAGCTTCTGGAAATGCATTTTCGGAAATAGCATCTGGAAAACACGGCAAAGTAATAATGTCCCCAAAAAAAAATAAGGACAAAGATCATCTTAGGAAAATGGTGTCTGTTGAAAGAGCTCTAAGAAATGCTTTCCGGCAAATGAACTCTGGAAACAGCATCTGGACAATATTTTCAGGGAAATAATTATTGCCCGAGAATAAGAAGGACAAAGATCTACTCGGGAAAATTGGTCAATCCGGGAAATGACCTCTGGGAAAAGGATTCCTGGAAATGGTATCTAGAAAATAGCATTAGAACAATAGTTTCCCAAAATCAATCAATTTCCCGAAGGGGGCGACCCCGACGTAGTGGTTATCATCCATACCTCTCACGCCAAATTCACAAGTTCGAATCTCACCCCCGGACATGTTACGAAAATACCCAATAAGGTATTTGAGTGACTACAACGAGAGATGAACCAGCCCAGGGCTGAAAATCTCGATAATAAAGGAAAAAAAAGTCCCGAAAAAAGAAAGACAGGCATCCGCTCCCAAAAATTAATCATTCCAGAAAATGGCTTCTGGGAAATGGTTCCCGGGAAACGACCTTTGGGAAAAGGCCCCTGGAAAATGGTTTCAAGAGAGTATACATTTTCCAACATAACGAGGACAAAGGTCCGTTTGGAAAATTGGTCATTTCGGGAAGTGGCGTCTGCGAAATGGCCTTTGAAAAATGGCGGCGAAAAATGACCTGTGATAAATAAATTCCGGGAAATGCTTTTCCGCGAAAAAGTGTAAAACCTAATACCTATATTCAGTAGTTTGGAATTAGGATAATGTCTATAGATCGGGAATCGATGCACAACACAATTCCGAAATCCAAGATGGCGGCTTCCGATTGCCATACCGTGAAAAAGAAAGTTAGTGTTTCATTTAAAAATAGAAATATATTCGGGAAATATCCTGTTGTTTCTCAATGGTTTCAATGCATGCTCCTCAGTGTGAAATGAGTGACATAGTTTCTGACACGTGTTCTCAGATTTTAAGTTGGAGGGCTGTGCTCGCAATGCGTTTTTTCGTGCGATGGAGTGTGCATACACATGAAGGCAAGCACACGCGCCAAATGAAAATGGTAAATCAAATTTTATTTTTCGATGCCGTGCGCAGTTCTGTGAGCCCAGAACTGTGTACGCAGAACTGTTTTTTAGTGATGCGCTCTCCGTATCGTAGGAACTGAAATACGGCCTATAGACCATTTGAAACTGCTAGGTACACTTCACGTATGAAAAAGAGAGGTGAAAAAAAATTCTCTCACTGTTACTAGTCGCATCAATTCCTGCCACGTGAGAGGTTTTTTTTTAATTTACTTGAGATACTGGCGTTTTCGTGCGGACTGGTTGATTTTAGGTTTTGCTTTTGTAAAAAGAAATGAACTTTTATTAGGATGCAATTGATTTGATCTGAATATGGCTGGAAATTATTTAACAAGTACTTATTTTTTTTACCTAAATAGATTTAGGTAAGATTTACGGTATTCCGATGCAATAAAGGAAAGGACCAAATTGAATTTGTAAACAAATTCACACAAATCATAAACGTAATCGGGTAACTCTCTTATGATTGTCGTTGATTTGCATATGCAACCGAACGATATGCGAAAAAAGAGTTTGCAAATATGGGCGGCTTAGTGGAAATTGTATTGTTGCTACTGAATTAGAATCCAGTTTTTGCAGTTCCTTAAACCCTGCCGGTAGACTTTTGTTAGCTCTGGAATTAGAAACACCAATTGATGAAGATTTTATTTATTCAAACCAACGAGACTCCACAATATGACCCAGTAATCTGATAATTAATCATCTCAATAAAAAGGCTTAGGATATTTTGAATGGCAATTACAAATAATAGATGGGTGGGGTAGTTTGTTTACATAGACTGTATTATTTAATTTATAACAACCCGTCGCTAAATCCAAAAACTTTACATAATTGATACAATTGCAAGCAGGCTTTATCGTCCCTGTATTGTTTGATCAGAAGAAAGTGAAAAACTGAAGGAAAGATGGAAGTAATGAAGGAGAAAAAGAAATTATGGCAGAAAAAATCTTCAATTTAAAGAATTCAAGCATAATTGAAATGAAGAGAAATTGAATGAAAATAAAATCGCATTTAAAATTGTATTGAAACTAAACAGTTTTTAGCTTATACAAAAAGTATCAGCCCCAATGGAGAGATTGAAGTAGGTCGCGCTCCGGGACTGACGTGTTTGTGCTTCGCTGCTTGTTTTATCTGCAAATTTTCGAGAAAATTAAATATTTAGTGGAAATTATTGTGTAGTGTTGAACTTTTCACCTTGATAATGATTCGGTCACTAAAGAGTTGATTGCGGTCCAACACGAGGTTTTCGACTGGTGTGAAAACAAAGTGTCCCCGGTGCAGACGGAACCCCGAACATACAGCCTTGCGGCAGACAGGAGAGATTTGAGTTCACCCGCGTCACTCGGAGATGTTTGGTTAATGGTCGTGGAGCGTTCATGGTCGACCATCTCCTAAGAACAGAATGTTATCTGGAGGGTACGCGGACCTGCTCTGGTTGCTCGATGTTACAACCACAGCAATGGAATGTTCTGGAAACCCGGGTGAGCTCTTTCCATTTTCTCCTTTTGTGTCCCATTCCAATATTTTTTCGATATGGGCTTCAAATGGTGAGTTGACAACTTGGCAGGAGGGTGCGACCGACCTCTGGTCCTCACAAGTTCCTACCTCACGCCTCCACGAGTCATATGATCACAAAAGACTGCCAGCTGAAACATGGAAACGCTGGTTGGCGTAGCCTGGGCAATGTTGTCAATCCGACAATAGCGAAGTGAGGGGTGCGACCGGTACATCATATCATAATTTTCCATTCTCATATCTTTCAGGTCTTCCAGGTCGTCAGGTATTACAAAATAATTTAAAATTTAAAATTCTTTTTTTCATGCCGGTCATACATTGCCTAAATTTTCTGGTTCATAATGGATGCGCAAGTTTGTCTACAATTGCAACAAAACAGCAGTCGGCACACATGTAATTTTCAATTCATATTACAATATACCCTCACTATATATTTTATCTTATAGGACATTGTTTATTCATAGCCTAATTCTGTATATTTCATTACATGTATTACGCCAGAAAGGTAAATTTCTCTCAGGTACCATACAGTTTAGGAGAGGAGGTCTTGCGGTTATAGGATGATCATCTTCTGGTAGAAGCAGCAGTAAGAATGAGGATCAATTTTCAGCTATCTAGCATCTCAGTAGCCGTCTCGAAAGTAGCAATGGATGTATATATAGATGTGTAGATACTAGTATGTGTTATTATATGATGCATATTTTTTACAAGCTCTAGCATATTTTCATTAATAGAAATGTTGACGACTCTCTCGACCACTCAACCTTTAATTCCTTCATTATATTTTCCATTAAATGGCGTAATATGACCTTAACATTTCAGTACACGATCATCAACTACTATTTGAGCGGTTCAGAGGAACACAGCTGTTCATCATTATTAATTGCATATCATACATATAATATTATGGAAGAAGTAATAAAATAATTAATAAAATTTTAATTGCTTCAGTTTGGTGATCCGGCCGGTATAATTATTTTATTAAATTATATCAAATAATAATCAAAATTAATGAATGCTCTTCATTCCAGAAGGTTATATATCTATATGTCATGATTAAATACGTAATAATATAATATTATGGTTTTATATACAATTGAATGCTTTATTGATATTTATACCTCAATGAATAACAAGATGACCTTCACATTCCAGAGATACAGTCACCCATCAGTGATACAAAGTGGTACGAAGCTGCATATTATTATTACTGCCTTAATATTATTATTTCAGCAGGTTAATTAATTTATTTTAACATGTTTATCATAGGCTCGTGAACTCCAACTATTACATAATTTAACTAAATATCCTTATATAATTTTTGCTCTACTATATAATCATATATAACATATTATTATTACATTACATCTATATTTATATAAATATAATAAATACTGGGTTGGGAGGGAGCACCAGGGTATCATTCAAGCGGAAACTGGACGATGGTTTGATTGACTGCCTGAGTCTAGGAGGAACAAACAGTATCATTTCTTATCCTACCGATTCGAGTGTGGTGCTGCGAGTTCTACTCCAACAGTTTCAGGGAGAGTGACGCGCCCTTCTTAACAAGCCATCCTGTAGAAAGCTTAATGAGTATTGCGAATTGTGTTATTCGATTTGTTGGATCATATCGTTGGAAGGAGATTCTTAATTTCCCGTGGATTTCGTGTAAGTGTCTCTGCTTACGGGTCCACCCTCCGTTTTTGGCCCTTCATACAGCGATAGTGCGAATTCAGATCGGTGGCCCAATTTGATCTTGCTGTTAAGTGGAGCTGCATCCAAGCCAAGGGCTAGAGGGGATGGTGGCTACCATACATACATACATACATTCTCAATATTTTTCGATATGTATGTATATGTATGTGTATGTACACTCAGTGGCATGGGAGAGGCCGAGCAGGGTTTTGTTGGCAGAAGACTCCATGTTCAGCCTCCTGTAACTTTGTCGATTGTCAGTGTTTTTGGATGGGGATTTGACAGCATTATGCAAAATGTGTTAATCTGGTGTGATCAGATTTGAGGTTTTCGTGGCATGTGTGAGGGGAGTCATTTTTGGACGTGGAGATTTCGAGGGTCCGTGTTTCTGTGAGGGGTTGGGTGGCATATTGGTGGTTTCTTAGGGGCTTTTAGGGGTACAGAGGATTGTGTGGGCGGGATTTGGACTGTTTCCATAGGGTGGTTTGGACTGCAGCTGCGTCGGGGTTGACGTACCAGCGTGGGCATTTCCCTTTTCACCCGATGCTGACCTTGCTGAGGTGTCGGTTCGGGGAGGAAGCCGAGGTAAATTTTATTAATAATACTGTATAACACTGTATGACGTAGTTTTCACAAACCAATTCATACTGAATGCCACTTATTCAAAGTTCTTCGTGGGTTACACTAGTTGTTTGGGATATTTCACGCGTAACAAATCATGTGTATTAATAAGGGTGAATTCACTCTCGGCTTTTTTGCACCGATGTTTTTGCGGGGTCAGTATCAGGTGTGAGGGGGTGCTCGTGTTGGTGTGTCAACTCTGGTCTAGACCATCGGTCCGGACCACTTTGTGGAGGTAGTTCGAGTTTTGTCCGCACTGTTTTCTGTATTTTTGTAGGCTGTGGAGGGATTTTTAGTGTGATACCTGGGTCCTTCACAGGGGTGCGGATTTTTGGGGTTGCTGTGTCCAGGGATGGCTTTTTTCACATGTGTTGTGATGGCTTCGGGTCTGTAAGTTTTGTCGGCATGAGTTTTGATCGCATAGGGTCTATGAATTGGTTATTAAGTTGTCAGATTTTCATTTGGAGGTATTGATGGTTGGCGGGGAGACAGGAGGTTTAACAACGCGGTTTTTGGGGGCAGGGTTTTGCTCGGCTTTTTTTTTTTGCTACTGAGTGTATGTGTATGTTTGTGTATGTATACATGTGTATTGTATATGTGAATGTTCATTTCATCTTTATAATGCATTATATATATATGATCACATCACTTATCAAGGTGAATCCTGATCCATCGAGCCCTACCCTACTAACATAGAAAAACCTCCTTCCTGTGACCTTTGTGTGGGGATGCAGAGGGTAAACACTGCCCCCTAATCAGCAAAGGTCTACACTAACTTTCCTTCCCTGCTCCCAACTCATTGCAAGGACGTGGCCGGCGCCGTTATTGATTATTAAGGAAATTGAGTCACTGAAACGTTGTACAGTGAGAATGGTCGGTTACTCCCAGCCCCATTCAGTTGATTCATTGTGCAATTTCACTGATTCTGATCAATCACGGAGTAGCAACCATCGATACGTGCAGTCAGTCAAGCTAAGCTAAGCTAAGCTATACAAAAAGTATCAGCCCCAATGATACTGCACCAAGTCTTATCCTCGTTTTTATGAGTATTTGTTCCAAGCCGTGGATACACCGATCTAAGGAAACATTACTTTATATTGCGATGAGAAGGGGTTTGTAGACAGTTAATTTGTCACATTACATAGACTGCGTAGACAGTTAATACTGTCACATTATTTTCTCTGTTTATGGGGATTTTTTTGTAGCATCGTACTGGATTTTATATGATTCAAATCGTCGCTTTGCTTAGTCTTGGAATTTTTCGTCAAGAAAAAAATCTCGACTCAATGGGCATAGGGTATGATTGTACTTGCCATACAATTATACTAATGCATAAATGATACCTGACATCGAAAGCTCTCAATAAATAACTGTGTAAGTGCATTGAGAGCAAGCAATAAGCTAATTGCAAAAGCAATAAGCTTGAAACACTATGAAGAAGAAGATACTACAAAATTAATGAAAAGTGAATCGAAGGACTGTGTCGGAAATATGCAACCATATTTCCGTTTTCTTTCAAATCATATAAAAAAATTTCCTTCAAATCATTTAAAAATATAATGTTTTATTCAAACAAATGGATGATTCTTCATTGTACGGGATTGGACTTACGGAATGAAATTCGTGCAAAATAAATTATTTTTCAATACGACCCATGTCATTTGAACCAGGTGCTTTTTACATAGCACTCATGCTCTGCTACTCGCTCAGTCATCCATTACTGAACTGATTATACATTTGTATCAGTTTCAGTGCATTCTTCTGAAATTGAAAATGGCTTATGAACTGGGTAATGAACTCTAAAAGCTCATGAATTCAAAATAATATCAGCCTGGACAATGTTGAATGAACTAGCGAAAAAGTATCCAGTATAGAATCGAGTTTACACATTCAGAAGTTCTCATAGAGAGTGAATGTGACTGTCACACTGAAGTAATTTTCCACAGATTTCATCAACTAAAGATGAAAAATCGCACCACTGATGCGAACTAATCTCCATAACACTATTTTCACCTAAACATTTTTTATTTAATTGAGGGACAATATAATGTTCTACAAAGTCATTTGTAATAACAAAATACACAATTTTCTAGAACATACTATAACTGCCAAAAAACGACAAATAAACGGAACAAAGGTCAATAGCTCATCTCACTGAAAAAATGATATACTACGTTCTAGAAAGTTGTGTATTTTGATGTAGCAAATAACTTTGTAGAGCGTTATCTTGTCCTTAAAATTAAAAAAAATCTGTTTAAGTGAACAAAGTTTTGGAGGTTAGTTCTCATACAACGTTCTTCAGCAAAGTTATTTGTTTTGACTTTTACCACAACTTTACTTAAGACATAAAATCTCTATCTCAAAATCATAAAAAAGTTGAATTTTGATCTCACTTTTACGTGAATTGATCACAACAGTCATGCCTTCAAAATACAAAGCTTGTAACCAACAAATATGCCTAACACGCCATCACTCCAGCTCCGCTGTTTTAGGGAGTATCCCAGGTAAGAATTTTAGTTTTATTCCAGTCGTATAGCACTCCTTTTGGCTTTGTTGATTAAACAACATTCAAAACTGTTTTGTCCTAGACGGTTGTGAAAACAAATTGATAAAATCTTTACAAGACCATACAGATTTTGAAAATGTTCTAGTGAAAGATGTCATGGCCACTTGAGAACCTTCATTAAACCTATTGGCTGCCAACAAAACCAGCAGAGGGCCAGATGGAGTCAGCTGTCACACTTCACGCTGATATCGTGGTTGGTTTTTGTTGTTCTGCTTTGTTCGACTTTCTGCTCTTCTGATTCATTTAACCGTAAATAATATCTAAGAAAAAAGTTCTAGTGTTGCGGGATATTTGATTTGATAGCCCAATATCCAAAACAAATTGAGTTTTTTTATAGCTTATCGTACTCCAAATCATATGCGCATTTAATTGTTTGGTGAAGATTTGCACGATAAGAGCCAAAAATAAATGCACCTAGGAAATTATGCGAGTTTAAATCAACAAAAACTGAATTGAAACAAGTATTTTCAAACATAAAATTTATGGAATTCAATAAAGTTTTCTAAAATAATACCAACATTTCTATTATTGAATGTATTTCAAAATGGCGATTGGGAGAAATCACAGTTTTGCCAAAAGCCAATTTATCTTCGCAATGGCTACTATAAAACTATTTGGTCATTTTGTGACTTCCCTGAATGCCAATTTGCCGTTTAATGCGTATACTGGAGCGAAAAAGGTTTTAAAATTCTTTTTCAACTGACCATAATAAGATAATTTGAATGAGTCCTAGAGCGGCATTTCAAAAGAGCATTTTAAGAGTTAATAAATTTAAAATAAAACCTTTGATAGGAGTAAAAGCAACTTTAGAATACAAGGTTTTAAGATCGCTGTAAAGAAGCTGTGTAGGTTTTCATAAAACTGACTTAAATTTGAAACCAATTGGCACCTTTTATTGCCTTAATAAAACCAAATTTATCTCTAGTGGCTTTCATAAAACTTCAATAAAACTTAATAAAGCTGGACAATGTTGCATATGTTTCATCGTCCATTACGTCGCAATCAAAGCTAGTCAACAAACACGTGTACAACTTACGCGCTCCTCTTTTGGCTGTTGTGTTTAGCTTATTATCACGATTTGGTGTCACTGTAACCTTACATGTTGACAGTCCGGATCGTTTCTTTGCTCTTTGCACTGTTGTGTAGCACTTTCTCAATTTGTTTTCGATATGCGTTTGAAAACGCTGGCCATTATGCTTCCGATCGCTGCAGCTTCCTTGTTTCGGTTTCCTCCAGATCCCGGCTTTCTGACAGTCGTCGGATGATCTCCAAACACTCGTTAGGGTTGATTTGGCAATATTAAGTGATTTTGCCAAGTCGGCGAGGGAATACTGACTTTGCTTATGTGTGATCAAAATGTTGATACGCTGCTCTTCTTGCTTCGACGCCATTTTGACAACTGGAAAGAAAATGGCAAAAAAAAATAGAGTTAACAATTCGTACGCAAACATTTACAAAATAAGGGGTGTTTAAGTTTTTTAAATGCAGGACTAAAAAAAACAATTCGTGATTTAAAAACTACGACATATTTGAGTCGACCATGTTTTGGCCGTTCCATCCTTTATCGGTTACAGTTACTTTACAGTTTATTTTGAAACATTCCAATTCCTGAGCTCAAAATTTGAAAATAGTTCACAGAAAAACGTGAAGTCAATCGTTTGAAATTTGAGGTAGATACCTTACCTTACCAATCAGACTAAGGCCGGCGTGGCCTCTGCTGTACACAGAAGTTGTCTCCATTCTATTCGGTCCATGGCTGTCACTTGCCAGCCTCGCTGTCTGCGGAGGGTCCGCAGGTCACCTTCTACTTGATCGATCCTCCTTGCTTGTTGCGCGCCTCTTCTTCTTGTACCTGTCGGTTCGTTTTCGAGAACACTTTTTAAAGGGCTGTCGTCCGACATTCTTACATCATGCCCAGCCCATCGTAGTCGACCGATTTTTGCGATGTGTACGATGGGAGGTTCTCCAAGCAACTGATGCAATTCGTGGTTCATTCGCCTCCTCCACGTTCCGTCTTCCATCTGCACTCCACCGTAGATGGTACGCAGCACCTTCCGTTCAAAGACTTCAAGGGCGCGTTGGTCCTCCACTTGCAAAAACATTGGATTTGCCTAAATCCACTGTTCACGATGTGCTCAAATCATTTTCGGAACGTTTGCCGGTGGAAAGGAAACCGAGAAGTGACAAAAACATTGGACGCGCTAATCTTGTCGTGGACCGAAAGGTGAAAAGGATATTAACGAAAAACCCAAATCTCTCAATTCGAACGATGGCTCGTAAAATAGGGATGTCGCCTGGTTTTGTCCAAACATCAAAACAACGTTTGGGGCTTAAGTCGAATAAAGTAAAAACAGTTTCAAATCGCAACGACAAACAGAACTTGGCAGCATAATCACGGGCTCGACGTTTGAATTGCGAATATTTGACTAAGTTTTCATGCGTTGTTATGGACGATGAGACTTATATCCTGGAGGATTTCAAGCAGCTTCCAGGGCTGGCTTTTTATTCTGTTATGGCCAGAAATGCTACAGCTGAGCATTTCAGAACGAAGAAGGCCCGATGTTCTGACCCGATTTGGAATCATTCCACTATGCTCAAACTGCGATGGAGTGGTACCAAGCAAATCAAGTGAACATTGTACCAAAAACCTCAAACCCGCCAAATTGCCCAGAGCTAGGACCAATCGAGAGATATTGGGCTCTGATGAAGCGGAAGCTTTCTCGAAAGAAGCAAGGAATCAAAGACATCAAACACTTTCAGCAAATATGGACAAAGACGGCTTCTAAGATTTCTGAAGAGTCTGTACAATCCCTAATGGACGGAGTTAAGCGCAAAGTTCGAACATTTTATGCAAATACCGAATAACTATGTTTTGTCTTCGCGAATTGTTAAAACACATCCCATGAATCTGAAATAAACAACTACGACGGAAAAATAATGCGAAATTCATGTTTTATTCATGTTTGAGGAGTCCGGATTATTGCGGATATAGACCTTAAATAACTAGAATATCTGGGTTTTGGTGTGCCACCACCCAAGCTACACATTTCGTTATAAAGAAGTTATAAACTAAAATACATTCCAATGAAAAATACAGGAAAAAAAACCTTATTTCATACTCTAAAATTACGTAAAAAAGCAAAAAGTTACGCCTAATAAAATATTGGATAGAATATTTTGTTTACAACATGTCATTAGTTTAGGTGTAAAAAGGAATTAACGTTATACATTATTACAATTCCTGAGTTTTCTGAGTGATTTTTGTATTTGCTAGCAGTCACTTCTCTATCTATTAATGCTGCCACACTTTTCCCACCATCCCAAAAGGATCACTGCTTTCAAATGTTGCCTATCCCTGAGCGACATCCATCAGGACGATGTTGTCGGAACTTCAGGCGATAAACGCGATACATAAATAATTAAATGTTGAATACATTTGGTAATGCCCGCGCTTTTTACGTCCCGGCATCCCACGTCCACAACTTGTTTTTATTTCAACAGCCATGAAATTGTGACACATTGAATTTGTTCTTTTGCTGGAAGGGTAAATCTGGCAAACACACACATGCTGACGATTGCATATAAGACTTTTCATGTTGGAATTTTAAAGTGCGGTCGCTGCAATACAACATCGGTCGCCATCTCGGCCATCAGTTTATAGATCAGTCTACAAAACCACCTTTAATTTTCGAAGGCAAAAATCTAAGATACTTCAGAGATGTCACATGCCAAATTTTGATCTGATTCTTGCTGCACTGCAAGTCTTCGTGATTTGGCATGTGAAATATTTGTTGTTTCTTAAATTTGTGCTTTCAAAAATTTTAAGTTCCTGCGGCCTCCATCTTAACAGTTTGAAATCTAATACATACATTTAACGAACAATAAAAACGCAACAATAAAAACTCATACCTACAATTAGATGTTCTTTACACCTAAAGCCAGCGAACACACTTATTTCTTGTAAAACAAACGGTTTAAACCTTTAGCTCAAATGTAAAACTTAGTTTTTAGGGGAATTTATTTAGCATCCTTGCAATCTTCTGTTTTCGTGTGAGAACATTTCGTTCGAAATAATTCTCAAAATCAGGATTTCCTACAATAGAAAAGAACCCTTTCTGTAGCTGTCCATTAATAAATTTCATGGTGGTGTGTTTTTAAGGAAACTTTCCGTATGCAATTAAGATGAATGCTCAGACATTTTTTTTTTCATCACCGGCAAGATAACAAAACGTTTAAAATTCCTCTCAGACTGTTCGCTCCAATGTTTTTCAACGACTCCCGTGGAAGGAAAGTGTTATCTTCGCCGTTCGGTGTGCATCCATTTTCTAGATGCAAAATTTTTCCGCCATTCTTGGCATCTAGCGTGCACTGCGCCGCCATACTTTCGCACCAACAACACGTTCGGGATGTAGCACATGACTATTATTTGGCTAAAGTTCGTTCTGTGTTGCTGTTATCTGATCTTCGCGTGAAATCTGCGAAAAGCAAAAAAAAGAGCTGGTGCGACTGTTTCGCAAATTGTCTAACTCTGATCCCACGAGAAGTGGCTCGGGTAGTTTTGCATCGTTTTAGTTTGTTATTATGCATCTCGACGCATGGACGACGATGACAACGACGACGAGGACAGGGAACACAGAAGGCGATGAGGCGAGTGTTTATTTGTTTATTGGCAGCGTGTTTTTGCTATGAAAAGGGACAATTCCAACCACTAAACCAGCCGGATGCGGTATTTCAAGTACTGTCGCTCGTGCTTGGGAGCTATCTCGACAGTTGGTGACGACGATTTCTAAATTCGTAGACGGTTTCCGCTTCGTGTGGCTCGACTAAGGGCTAGCACCGGTTTGGTGAGTCTGCCGGTGGTTTTGAATTCATAAGAAGCCAGACCGACACAGATTTTCTTTTCTACGGCATTTACTGATACCACCAATGCACACTGAACCAGAATGAAAAATCAGGGAATCAATTATTTTAACTATTAAGATGCAGCGTAAGAACAAAACTGTCTTCGGCAAAGTTGCCGCTTATAATTAGTGCTTAAATTTGACATCAGTTTCAGTTAGGGTGGTCCTTGAATCTATTGAAATAAAAAAAATATTTTTCACATTTCGTAACATAGCGCAATACAATGTTCTCCAAAGTTGTTTCTTAGAAAGGCTCGCAACATGTGAAACTGCTCATAATCCAATGAAAGTGAAAAATACTCCATGCAGTGGATATTCGACTTCGCTTAAGAGGTTTGTCCAGACTCTGTCCCAACACAACCGAATTTACTGGATTGCACTCGAAGTAACGGTTTTCTGGACGAACCATTCACAATGTTGAAATTTTCAACGACATGATTAAATTCAACCTTCTGAAAAATCTCCCCGATATCGCTAAAAGACGATTACTTAACCTGCATAACTCTCTCATGGAATTAAACATAGTTTCACCCGCATGGTTTAAGTAGGTTAAAGTAATAACTATTGGAAAGCCTGGGAAACCAGCGCCTGATTGCAATTCTTACCATCCGATCTCTATGCTATCATGTTTAAGGAAATTGTTAGAAAAAATGATCCTGGCAAGACTTTTCCGTTGGGTTGAATCAAACAACCTGCTATCAAATACGCAATTTGGGATCCGAAAGAGCAAAGGAACAAATGATTGCTTAGCGTTACTTTCATCTAATATACAACTGGCCTTTGCACACAAGGAGCAATTGGTTTTTGAGTGCTTTCATCGTTTTATTTATCAATCCCTCCTCAGTTTTCGAGAGAAAATTGTTGGAGTAGACCTTACAATTCAGGTTGGCCCAGAAATGGAACGCAGTTGGGGACGTTCAGCCGCTTCATCTCCTCCAGCGATCGCTTTGAATAGTGGGCAATGCCAGATCCGGCCAGAACACCGTGTGGCGGATTCAACCATACCAGCGTGAACCTATGACTGTGGCAACCAACACTTCGTTTACCCACACCGATGGCTCATCATCGGCTGATCACTACAGTGACAACGACCATCGGGTAAATTGTATTTGATCTCCAGATTTTGTAAATAAAGTTTTAGTTATAATCCGACTTCACATCAGATAAGACGTCTACGCCTTTCCGATTATCCGATTATCTCAATTGAGAGACAATAAACCCCCCAAATTTGGTGACCCCGACCGAACAATTTCGAATAATTCGACCCGCGAGTTACAACAAAACCTTTGGCGCGTATAAACTCCCGCGAGTGATTATTAAAAATGGCAGGTGACGACGATATCAAGCCTAGTCCAAGCCATCAAGTGATTGCCAAAATCGACTATCCGCCATTCGACGCCGAGGATATTGAAACATGGTTTCTTTGTGTCGAAGCTGCATTCACTGTGAATCAAGTGAGGCATGATAAAACAAAATACAATGCCGTCATTGTTGCACTTGGTTCACGAGCCAAATTCTTCCACTCAACTCTAATTAAATGCAACGAATCCACCGAGAATGACCGTTACGAGAAACTAAAAGCAGTCGTGCTTGAGCATTTCCAGCCGTCGGAAATGCAACGTCTAACCAGTTTGTTATCCGGCATGGTACTTGGGGATCAGAAACTCAGTGTGCTTCTTAGTGATATGCGTCGTTTGGGAGGTCAAGGCTGTACCGACAGTGTCCTATCCAATTTGTGGCTACGTGCTCTACCGAATACAGTGCGTTCGATAATTGCCGCCATGCCAAAGGCAAGCCTCGACGAACAAGCTACAGTTGCGGATAAAATAATGGAAGCCCCGTGTAGCGAAGTGTCCGTTGTGAAGTGTTCTGAAACGCCAGTTACGGCAACTCTCGAGCAAAGAATCGACGCTCTTACTCGTCGTCTAGATGAAGCATTGGCGGGAAATTTCAGAGGTCGTGATCTTAAACGAAACCGATCGCGCAATCGTCCCTTTCATTCGCGACAAAGAACGCCATCGCAATCGAGAGGCAACAATCGGTGGATATGCTGGTTTCACTACCGGCATGGCATTAAAGCTCAAAAGTGTGAAAAGCAGAAAGGTGATAATGAAAACGTTCCGTGCATTTTTTTCGACGGAAAACTACCCGTGTACACTCGTCCACGAAACAATTAGTCAAGTGTTCCCCATCAAAACCAATATCCAGTGCCAGTGTTAATCCACCTTCCGAAATTCAACGAATCCACGTCCATGACGAAAAAACCTCAAGGCAGTTCCTGATAGACACCGGCGCTGACATTTCAGTGTTACCTCCCTTGCCACGAGAACAGCTCCAGCCCACCAGCACAAATCAACTATTCGCCGCAAACGGCAGTCCCATCAAAACCTACGGCACGAAGCGCTTAACTATTGATATTGGTCTCCGCCGATCATTCGTGTGGGTGTTCACAATCGCCGAAGTAAAGTCTCCGATAATAGGTGCCGACTTTCTTAGGCATTACGATTTACTCGTGGACCTTCGACGGAACAAACTCATCGACAACACCACACGCTTAGAAGCCAACAACGTCAACGTCGCAGCTGAACCCTTGATTTCAACGTACGACATAAGTATGCCTTTTGCTGATCTGCTGAAAGAGTTCCATGATATCACCGTGTTCAACATGAACCATCGTCCTAGCCCAGCTAAAACAGTCCATCAAATTATTACCACCGGACCACCTGTGTTCTGCAAACCCCGTCGACTCCCGATCGACAAGCTCAACGAAGCAAAAGCCGAGTTTCGATTTCTTGTAGAGCAGAGAATTTGTCAGCCCTCAAATAGTTGTTGGGCGAGCCCCTCCACATGGTTCGAAAATCAAACAGCAAGTGGAGACCGTGTGGCGACTATCGTGGTTTGAACGCTATTACTGTTCCCGATCGTTACCCGGTCCCACACATACAAGATTTTTCTAATATCTTGCATAGTAAGCGCATCTTTTCGTGTATTGACCTCCAACGTGCATACCACCAAATACCAGTCGCACCAGAAGATTTTCCCAAAACGGCGATTACCACACCATTCGGTTTGTTCGAGTTCAAATACATGACGTTCGGACTCCGTAACGCCGGACAAACTCTACAAAGACATTTACACGAGATTCTAGGCGATTTAGATTTCGTGTTCCCCTATATAGACGATGTCTGCATCGCATCGAAAAATATCGACGAACACAAGCAACATTTGCGGATCGTGTTTCAGCGACTTCGTGAAAATGGTCTCATCATCAATGCAGGAAAATGCCAGATCGGCCTTCCTGAGGTTGATTTTCTTGGTCACATGATAACCGCTGACGGGATCAAACCAAAACCGAGCAAAGTCACAGCAATTATGGAAATCCCGAAACCCATGACAGCAAGGGAATTAAAACGATTTCTGGGCGCAATAAATTTCTATCGCCGATTTATCCCTCGCGCCGCCGAAGTTTAACAAATCTTGCATGCGATGATTATAGGTAACGTAAAAAACGACAAAACTCCGCTCGTTTGGGATCCAATTACAACAGACGCTTTTGAAAAATGTAAAAAGGATCTTTCGGATGCCACACTACTCGCACACCCTTCAGTCGATGCCTCGCTTGCTCTGGAAGTCGATGCATCGGGTACGGCTATCGGCGCTGTTTTGCATCAAATCAACGAAGCCGGTCGTCAACCTCTCGGATTTTCTCTCGGAAGCTCACCGGCAGTCTTCTCAAGGCAAGTACATACGATCGCGAGCTGTATGGCATGTATGCAGCAGTTCAACATTTTCGGGATGTATTGGATGCCCGAGTTTTCTGTATATACACGGACCACAAGCCCCTCGTCTCTGCGTTTCTCCAACGACCCGAAAAAGCAAACCCAACACAGCTTCGAAGACTCGCCTATATAAGTGAGTACACTACTGATATACGACATGTACCCGGTCCAGACAACAAGGTTGCAGACATGCTCAGCAGATTGGAATCGATTACATCCACCAACGAAGCCATCGATTTCTCCGACTTAGCCGAGCAGCAGAAGAACGATCTTGAATTACAAGCCTATCTAAAAGACCCTCCTGCAAACACTACGTTGAAACTGAAAGCTTTTTGTTCTCCGCTTTCAAATACTCCCGTGATATGCGACACTTCTACTAGTGCCATTCGTCCATTCGTTCCCGCTGCGTTTAGAAAGCAAATTATTAAAAATCTACACATTGTATCCCATCCCGGTGCCCGCGCAACGATTCGTCTAGTGGTCGACCGTTATGTATGGCCCTCGGTGCGACGAGATTGCAGAGACTTCGTGAAGTATTGCATACCTTGTCAGAAATCCAAAATACATAGGCACAACAAGACACCGATCACACCCATTACTATCCCAAACAGTAGATTCTCTCATATCCACATGGATATAATCGGGCCGCTTCCACCTTCAGATGGAAACTCATATTGTCTCACAATGGTAGACAAATTCACGCGATGGCCCGAAGTAATTCCGATCTTCAACATCACGGCCCTTACTATCGCAAAAGCATTCGTGAGCGGATGGATATCGCGATTTGGCGTACCCGAAAAAGTGACAACCGATTTAGGAAGACAGTTTGAGTCGGGCCTATTCCGCACACTCTGCAAAACTTTTCGGTATCAACCACTTACGAACGACGCCCTATCATCCACAAGCCAACGGACAGATAGAGCGTACTCATCGGCAGCTGAAAGCAGCAATCAAGTGCTACGACAACAACAAGTGGACGGAAACTATCCCTCTCGTCCTTCTAGGTATGCGTACTGCTGTTAAAGAAGACATACAATCGTCGGTAGCCGAGCTAGTGTACGGAACTGCTCTTCGGCTTCCGGGAATTTTTCGTGGAGTCCAAAGATTCGAAGCCTTCCATGAATTCATCAGTGATTTCCGAAAAGCAATGGCCCAAATCCGTCCACGCAAATTTGGGGGGTTAGATCACGACCTCTGAAATTTCCCACTAATGCTTCATCTAGACGACAGTAAGAGCGTCGATTCTTTGCTCAAGAGTTGCCGTAACTGGCGTTTCAACCGCGTCTTCGCCCATCATGATATTTCTCTGATGGACGCAACTTCCAGCAGGCATTTCGTACTATAAATTTCCCCGTTCACGGCCAGTCCGGAGCGAAAGAAGAGCGGCTTTGACATCTCCTTCTCCCTGATTATCAGCCACAGCAGCACCTTCTTGGGGAACTTGGTGTGTGAAATGAACTTCACCTAGGAGCTCACTACCTTCGTGGGGAGTAAAATACGAAGTGCTCTGCCAGTCGTAGCCATCAAGGGTGAGAATAGGTCTCATCTGTTATCACCTTCGCCACGTCAGATTTGCCGAGAAAATCGAGTTGACCATCTTATTCAGCCGCTGCCCGCTGGTCATTGCCGCAGCTCATTAACCGGTAGATGCGACCTCCGCTTCCCTGACATGCAGGGTTGCGGCTTATCATTTTTGACTCAGGCATTTTCATTTGCCAATATCTCCTTTCAGAGGTCGATTTGATAATATGATGTATGATGAACTTGTAGTGCATGAGTAGACCTACAACTTTGTCTAACAGTACATTGCTCTAACTCCTATATCTTCGACATGAGAGCGTATATTCACAGTGATCTTCACGATGATAATCGCGTGATCTTCACCGCGAATATCGTCGCGAAGATCACTGCGAATATACGCTCTTATTCCTCAGATATAAGAGATAGAGCTATGTATTGTTTGACCAAGTTGTAGGTCTACTCAGCACCATAAGCTCATCATACATTATATTTTGAAATTGAGCTTCTGAGAAGAGCTATCGGCAAATGAATATAGATAAGTCAAAAATGATAAGCCGCAACCTTGCTGACATGTATGTTCATATTCGCCATGTACTTTTTCACTGTTTGGCCGGTTGAACCGACCTCCCGGCCAAGCGCACGCAGCGATGTAGCAACTTTTCCCTCGGTCTTGCTGTTCAGCTTCTTTTGGAGCTTCTTGTCGCTCAGGGTCGTCGGCTGCCCGGAACCGGGCTTTCTTTCGATGCTCTGATTGTTGTCTATTAGTACCAAGAGGTTGTAGATGCCGGAACGATTTCCGTTTTCGACGCGGCGGGGTGCTGTTCTTTGAACGCGCACACTTCTGAACCAGTGTTGCTTCACTGTTTATGCCATCACGGTTAGAGTTCGACTGATAGAGATGTCAAATTTTGTCTGGGTTACTATGATCGATGCTGCACGGGTAGTTTTGTCAGTGCGGGTGAAGGTAAAGCCATGAAAAATCGGCAATTTTGTCCATATCTTTAAATGTAAATGTTACTTTTCTGCAGATTCCAATCTTGCTTTTTTATGCCGAGGCAATAAGCGTGGAGCAGGCACACTTTTACTATGGTATTATTCTGAAACCGATGCTGGATGCCTTTTTTCTTGATGGTCGTATATTTCTCACCCAAGTTTACGAAATTGTGTCCACCATTCTGCTCCTTCCTATTCTGCTTGCGATCTCACGGACTATCAGTCCATTTTCATGATAGGCCTGAATTTCTCCACGCTCAAACTCTGAAAGAGTGGTCGATTTTAGCACTGAAAACCACATAATGAATATGAAAGCTACAATTTTCGGTCATAATAAAGATTAATTGATGAGGTGTGATATTATAGCAATGGATATGTTAGGTTTAAAAGATAAGAGGCCAGCGAACACGGAAACAATCAGCTTGTGCTAATAATTATTTCTTTCTAAGCAGATGAAAACAGTCGATATCCCGCGTTTAAAGACAAGTCATCGCCGAAGCTGTGTGACTGGAAGAAACAAAGTACCCAATATTAAGTTCGATTTCACCCAACTCTGGGTTCCGTCCGGGAAGCCCCAATTTG
The DNA here is from genome assembly GCA_034211315.2 of Aedes japonicus. Classification (NCBI taxonomy): domain Eukaryota; kingdom Metazoa; phylum Arthropoda; class Insecta; order Diptera; family Culicidae; genus Aedes; species Aedes japonicus. The sequence continues at coordinate 54,626 of JASCZW010004196.1, read as the reverse complement.
ATATATGCCATAGTACTAAATTTAAGTAACTGTACTCAATGTTTATGGTGGGTTAATTTAACCTAATGCAATAGGAACTGAGCACTTTTCCGAGCGATTGGATTACAAATGTTCTTTTGATTGTTATTTTGTATTCTCCCCTGCGTGGAGTAACGATCTTTGATGAAGTTTTGCAGAAGCAGATAATTTCTCATCTCCATGCGAAGCGCTAGAGTGGACAGTAATTTATTGCTATGAACGAATAGACATGAAGAGAAGTGTATTGATAGTTCCGTATAGGGCAATGGCAGGCTTTGAAATTGAAAGATACAAGTTTGAAAACGAGCGGATGGCATTTGAACGGTAGTATCCGAATAAGCCCGCATAACCGCTTTGCCATACTACCCCATGCGATACTACCGTTCAAATGCCCTCCGCTCGTTTTCAAGCTTGTATCTTTCGGTTTTCAAAGCCTGCCAGATTCCTATGCGGGACTATCAATGCACTATCTCTTCATGTCTATTCGTTCGAGGCGATAGATTACTGTCCCTCCTAGCGCTTCATGGAAGTAAGGTTATCTTAGCTGCTCTCATTTCATCATAACAAATGTTATAAAAAATTTAAAATAAAATGCTTTTCTCTTAATGATAGAATAAACATAAATTTTCTAAATAATTTTATTGATATTTTTTCTTTCTTAATTTCTTAATATTTTTTTAACAATAGAGGCTAGTTTAGTACTAAATATTTTTTGTTTTTCGGTTTTAAATTTGATATATGTCATATAATAAAAAGATGCAAACGACTTCTATTTTTACTAAAAAATGAGTTGTCAATGAAGTACTCATCGATTGAGTAATACTTACCTTATGTGCAGAATCAAATTTACCCATCTCTCCAGTTCAACAGCAGTACCTAATTTTAAGTTTAAAATACTCAATTTTAGGTACTTTGTTTCTTCCGTGTAGTAAACGAGAGATGACATTAAACACACAAAACTGGAATGCAGAAGTTTGGGTAAATTAACCCAATTTTAAGGAATTGCTAATTTTGAATAATTTAATGAAGATGGGCTGAACCAGCCGATGCTGAATAGCTCAATAATACAGCAATTCCATAGAAAAAAGATGTATGATCTTTCAGTATTTCATAACAATTGGTAGTTTTGCTGCTTATCGAAAAAATAATTGACTCGTATTTTTTATTAGGGTGTATGTAAAATTGATTTATATCAGACCATATGAGACATATAATTCCACGTGATATCAACTCATATCATGATTTATTTCCCAATGAAAAGTGTTGGGTGAACATATGTGATAATTGTCCAGAAAAACTTGGTCAAGACCTAATTTCTCTTCTGAGTGAAAACTACATTGAATTCCTGCAATTCAAGCAGTGGATTTAAACAGATCGTTGCTATATGGATGTGGTGTAAATGGAAATAAAAGCCTTTGTAGATACATTTTTAAGAGATAATTTGTGATATATCACCGCATAATTTTATTGCCGAACAGCAAAGGAAGTTATTTAAAATACCTAAAAAACAATTTAAAACCCACGAGTTGTATAAATATTTGTTACTCTTCTGAAAAAATAATTCTTTCGTTGTACAAGATGCAGTTCAAAAGATTTCATTGTGCAAATGCACAATGCACTATCCATCCTTTCGCTTTATACTACTAGGATGATTATAGGATTTAAAGTTCACAAGCTTTATATGTATAGCAGAGTTTACAGAACACAATCATGTTGCAGTTCGTTCATTTATAACAAATTGCATTAAAACAAAAATTAAGTTGCTTGGTCTGAAAATAAATTGAAAAACCGCTATCCTCGCATGGAACAAATTTCGGGAACCCAATCATATCATTGATTTTAACCTAGAGATGAGCTGTATGTTATCGTAAAATGAATCTCGTTCTCCAGCGATGATACATTGTAAATAAAAAAAAACAAATTTGTAAATAATGCATTATGTAGACTTCCATTATATGATGATAATAACAGCTACGCTAAATTTATTAAAACAACTTCTGATTGATGGGGACGCATGGTTGTCAAGCTTCTTCAATTAATAAAACGCGTAGTAGGATAGTCAGTAAACCGAAAACATAGCATTTTTTGAAAAAAACTTATCTCAAAAAATTAAGTATATACTGTTACCGTTTTGGTTCCTCTACCCTACTAAGCCAGTCCCGAGCGAGAAAAACAGGAGATATTTAAGAGAGTGCGTAATAGGAATAGTAGAGTTCGTCATAAATGCGTTCAAACTATATAACAGTTACTTGTATACAAGTTTGTCTAATTTAAGTGATTATAAAATCTAGGTAATAAGATTCACTTCCACACCAACGGTCAAATTGAAGCCAAAATATTATAACACACTTCCACAAATCAAAACACACCAAAACACGTAACGGGATGGAGTAAGGATAAGGTGGGCATTGGAATTGAAAGAAGGATACCCAGACAACCATAAGTCGTATAACAGTGTTCAAATAGTATCGTATATTCGTATATTTTAAGTCAACATCGCAATTAATTGTGGCCTTTATCGTGTTATTTTTAAGTTAAATCGTAAAGAGTGCAAATTTTCGACTTATATACGATATTTCATTTATTCATCGTACTGCGTTACAAACAAACTCGGATAAACATCGCTAAGCTTTTTAAGTCGAATTTGTTATTACAAATTCAATCGCATACGATATCAAATCAACTCGTTTAAGAAAACAATAGGAATTTGCACGTATATGGCCTCCACTTTTGCATGTATAAGCCATATTTTTTGCATTCTATACGATTTGTTTACTTACATATATGTTTGTATATCATAAAGACAACTTTCAATATACGAGTATTTTGGTTGTCTGGGTATGGACGAGGGGTGGTAGAAATTTGGGAAAGAGGGGGAGAGGTTCTCGGGTTACGAGGGAAGCTACTGGGACAAGAACAATCGAAAGGTCTTTTCTACTTCAGCTGCCTGGCTAAGCAGAGCCTAAATCTTAAACCCAAAAGTGTATAGAGCTAATTAATTATATTAGCATAGTGAGAGTTATTAAAAAGTGAAGTGAGGAAAAGAACCTGCAATTAGGTATTGCTAAATCGTAGTCAGGTATGCTAATACCAAACCCAGAAACAAATTCCCAACCCTAAGACCACCTCTTAAATCCCCGCAGGACCCATTATTTACGGGCCGAAAAGACATTGCCGGCCGACTACCGCCATTGTCAAGCCGCAGCGTGCGTCGTCACCTGCACCAATTCCGCAAACGTCCTTTGTTCGCTGTGGAAACGCGCGTACCTGAGGTTTCCAAACGACACTGATCATCCGATCGAGCAACGCCGCGACGTCCATCGGGCGACGAGTGACCACCCAATCCAACCTTGAGCAGGATCGGAAACCTTGCACACGACAGCCGTCGGGCAAAGCTGCAAATAACATCGAGCTACCGCATATCTTGGGAACGTAACCCCAAAACCCGCCACGACACCCGTCGGGCAACGAACCGAGCGCATCCGCCAAGCCAAGGCGATCGAGGCCCGAGCAGCAGCAACACCGCCGCCGAGAAACCCCACCGCAGCAGAATCCCGTCATCGCTGGCCAGCCGCACGACCACACTACATACAGCCACACATCGAGTGAGTAAATTAATAAAAGTTAATTAAAAAGAATTGATTGGTGTTTTGTCCTTCTGATCAGTGACGACAGCGAAGAGCCGACCTTGAGACAAAAGAGGCGAGTGTAGCCCACCCAGACGACCTTCGTGGCATAGGCCAGAGGTTAGGGGCATTCTAGAAGCTAGCCCACCTGGCTAGCGAGTAACAATTTGGTGACTCGGTAGTCTCCAGACGAATCTGGCGAGGAAGATGAGATTTCATCTGACTCAGTCTCCTGTTGTTTGACCTTTATCAATAGATCGGTGGTTGGTTTTATGAAGGCCTGCCTTACTTTTACATACATTCAATACAATACATTTACATTTTTGATATGGTATGTAAAAATGTCCAATCTTTCAATAAAAAATATAAAAATGAGGTTGCTTTTTGATCCTGAGACAGTGAAAACATTAAAAACTTAAAGAATCCATGTTTTCATAATCAATGTTGCAGTAGAGGAGATCTTTTTCTATATTTTCTTAAAAGTTCGGACCACCTTAACAAAAAATGACCGCCACAGTGATCGAAAAAGCATTTTTTCACGGCGTAATTAATAACTTCAAAAGGTTACGTTTTCATGGTGGCTGGTACAAAGTTGTATCTAAATAAGTTGTCCATCTTGTGGTTATAATTTTGTAGTACCAAACCTTGACCGCTAGAGGCGCTGTTGCTAACTTTTGAACGAAACACTATAGAAGCATTATGCCAATGGCAAGTTTTTAGGGAATATAATTTCAAGCAATTTTGCTCAAAACACCATTCATTCGACCATGATAGAGCTATTTTCCTGCTTTAAATCAGGGTTTCTAAAAATGAGTTTTTTTTAGTATAACTTTTTTGTTTCTCATTTTGAGGAAAAGTGGTATTCAAACAAAACATAAAAAACGTAATAGCGCTAATATTTGTATTGCAAAGTTTTTTAATACAATTTATCACTCAAAAGTTACGGACGTTTCTTTCTTTTCGACCTTATGTTTGTTTAGGCGAGAATAGGCCAGATATGCATCAAATTTTTGTTTAAATGGGCATCAAGGAACAAATTGCTATATAAATAGCCCGGGTACTCCTGGGGCACACGAGCGGGGACTGCCTGAAATCGGATATGTTTTTCGTTTAAATTACCCGTAACTTTTGAACAATAAAATATACCTAAACATTTATTTCACCAAACATGCACCATATTTTTTCTACACTTCGTCAGAAGATTTTTTCTTCCTAACAATTGAAACTAAAAAGTAAGAATGAAAAAACTATTTTTTTAGGGACACCCTAATCTACACCAGCAAAATAGTTCTGAATTAAAGCAGCGCACAAGCGTCGGACGCTCGAGTCGTGAATGAGTGGTTGCTCATTTATTACTGGAGCGTCCGGCACTTGTGCACTGCTTTACTTCGGAGCTATTTTGCTGGTGTTGACTAGGGTGTCCCTTAAAAAAAAGTTTTATCATCATAACTTTTTAGTTTCAGTTGTTAGGAGAATTTTCAGACGAAGTGAAGAAAAAAAAATGGTGCATGTTTTTGCCGAACTAAAAAATTTACGGGCAATTTTAACAAAAACCATTTCCGATTTCAAGCAGTCCCCGCTGTGTGCCCCAGGAGTATCCGGACTCATTTTATAGAAATTTGTTCCTTGATACTCATTTAAACAAGAATTTGATTAATTTCTGGCCGATTTTCGCCTAAACAATCATAAGGTCGAAAAAAAAACGCATGTTTTAAGTTAAAAATACCCGTAACTTTTGAGTGATAAATAGTATTAAAACACTTTGAGTATAAAAATTAGCGCTATTACGTTTTTAATATTTTATTTGTGTACTACTTTTTCTCAAAATGAGAAACAAAAAAGTTATAATAAAAAAACTCATTTTTAGAGACACCCTCATTTAAAGCAGAAAAATAGCTCTATCATGGTCGAATGAAGAGGTTAAAAAATGAAGTCTTGGGCAAAGTTGCTTGAAATTATATTCCCTACAAACTTGCTGTTGACAACATGCTTCTATTGTGTTTCGTTCAAAAGTTAGCAACAGCGCTGCCCTAGCGGTAATGTTTGGAACTACCAAATTATAACCATAAGATGGACAACTTATTTAAATACAATTTTGACGCCATAATTCGGAAACGTAACCTTTTGGAGTTATTAATTTCACCGTGAAAAAGGCTTTTCGATCACTGGCCCTAATAAAAAAATTAAAAAAATACGGATCGAAACCGCGTTAAAAATGACTAAATAGAGTGGATCAATTCAAGTGCATGAACATTTCAAATTGCTTCGATTTTGTTTACATGTTTTACCTTTGTATGCAATGGTCAAATTACCGTTTTAAAACTTTGAGTATTTACACCACGATCTTCAGTAAGTCTGTCCAACTATTTGGCTTCGCCGACGACGTTGATATCGTAGCACGTAACTTTGAGACAATGGCGGAAACGTACATCAGACTTAAGGCTGAAGCTGGTAGGATTGGGCTTGTGATTAATGCGTTGAAAACAAAATACATGAAGGGAAGAGGCTCACGAGAAGACAATGTTAGCCTCCTAGCACGAGTTCAGATCGACGGTGATGAAATCGAAGTAGTAGACGAATTCGTGTATCTGGCTGGCAATCGTGCCTACTTTGGACTTCGAAGGACGCTAAGATCGAACAAAGTTCGTCGAACCACAAAGTTGACCATCTACAAGACATTAATTAGACCGGTAGTTCTCTACGGCCACGAAACATGGACATTGCTAGTGAAGGACCAACGCGCCCTTAGAGTCTTTGAACGGACGGTGCTGCGTACCATCTACGGTGGAGTGCAGATGGAAGACGGAACGTGAAGGCGAACGACCTGCGGACCCTCCGCAGACAGCGAGGCTGGTGAGGTACAGCCATGTAACGATTACAATGGAAACAACTTCTGTGTACAGCAGAGGCCACGCCGGCCTTAGTCTGGTTGGTAAGGTAATGGTATTTACACCAAAAATTTTAGTTTTTTGTTTAAACTGCCATATGATTACTTTTTGCCCAAAACAGAAAATGAGATACGAATGAGCTCGATAAGTTGTTCCATTATGAAGTTATCGCCGAAAACAAACCGTGTGAAAAAAGACGTTAGTGTATGTTAATAAAAGTGCAGGTAAAAATTTTCATTATTTTTAATATGATCAGACCTAGACTTGAAATTTTAATAAAATGTCAGTAAGCATTTGGGCACCCAACATGTTGATGTTGATGAGGCGAAAAAATCTTGTCACGTCTTCCTTCGGAAGGGAAGTAAAACCGTTGGTCCCGGCTCAAAGTCATGAGTCGTTATGTAGAGTCCAGGTGGTGGAGTCGTCTTCCTGGCGTCGGTGATTGTCACCATGTGAGGAAATAGGCCGACGGAAAGAAAATGTTGATATTTTAAATATTCAGCATTTTGAAAATTCCCTGTATGACTGACTGTGGCTCATCGGACTGCGACCAATATTGCATACCCCATGCTTCCCAACTTGGTTCGAAACAAAGATATCTTTTTTAGCTCGATATATCTCGTTTTGCTATGGCTCTCATGGGACCGCAAGAAGACGATAAACTTCTATATTCCCTCCCTGTGATGCCAAGACTCAGATTGCGTTGTTTGAACCATCAAAGTCGGGGTATAAAACAAATACCATGAAGTGAAATTTGTCAGTCGAAATGGAATTCAAATATGAAATATTTCATCGCTGTTTTTCCTATGACAGATGTAGTTTCGGTCTTTCAATCTTCCCATGATATAACCAAAACAGAAGCAGTAGTTATTTGGAATTTTAAATTGGCAATCACCGGCTTCATAACGAGGTTCAAAGTTCATAATGTTACAAAAACCCACACCAACATCACTTTAAACGAGGCAATATTTCAATATCTTCCTCTAATAGCCTTCACAACGGTGTCCTGAATAAGCCTCATTACCTGTCGCAGTATGTGCCCAGCAAAGAACGTCTCCCTTAAAATGGGGAAGATATTTTGAGCGATTGTTCAAAAGTGATAACAAATGTTCCAGATTAATCATTCACGACTTGGGCGATGACAAACGCCCACCGACGAGGATGATGGGTTCAACGAAGCCCACAGTTCTTGCGACGACGCTTTGAAATGGTAATGTGACAAGTGCGATAAATTTTTGGCGCTAACAAATGTCGGGTTTCCGCACCCCCCCCCCGGAAGCCAAGGGATTTAGCGGAAGCATTCTCACACGCATGTGATGGGTATAGTAACTGCCTTTCCTACCTTTTGCTTGACTTCTGCCCGGCGGTGGTGGAAAGTCGCGACGCGAACATCTTGCAAGTGGGATCCTTCTTGTGTTGCGAACAAAAGCGTTGAGCGAGGGCTGTTCCCGAGGAAAGAAAAATACATCACGGGAACAGGGTTGATAAGGTGATGATGTTTAGTTGAGGTGATTAATTCGTGTCACGAGGGTAATTTTTCTGATGTCTTATTTCCCCTTGCTACGCAATGATTTTGCTGCTAATTTTGCATTCGTTTCAACAATTTACCTGGAAGAGTTTTCATAACTTAAAAAATGGCCTTCTTAACGTTTACTCGGGCTGCCTTCGCGATGCCTTGCATCATATATGATATCGTAATAAATCACCATTTCCTATCCTTATTCGGGCACCCATTCACACTAGATGCTTCACTAGAGATGATCCCACCGGTGGTGTTGGCGAAGCAGATGATGATGGTTACAATCATTGCAAGGACGGAGCCGAGGAAGGTGACAACGTCAAGGTGTGGTGTTTTAATACACGGTGACTCCTACGAACAGGAAGACATTCTGCTTGATCCTGACCTACGGAGCAGGAAGGCGTGGAAACCTTCTCTTTATAGCGCTCAAAAGAGCATACCCACTCAAAGTGACGGCGCGAATGCGAGCTTCCGAGCTCCCGTCATCATTTCTTGGCATAAAGAAAGACTCGGTTATGGAAGGATGAGATGAGATGCACGTCTTTCTTTCCTGTTAATCTGATTACTACATTAGTGGGTGTAAATTGAAAGGCTTCCTTACTATTTACGATGTGGTGTTTGATCTTCGAATGTGACGCAATACCTTCTCAGTTGCTAGTTGGTGGAGATTATTCCTTATTTCGAACTATTCGACAAATCATAATCCGTGATTCTCGCAGAGGAAACTTATTCATCACAATTGCCGGCAAAATTTATTGAAATAGGGCTGACGGGAAAACTTTTCATGCTAAAAAGGCTTAATCCTCGGGGAGTAAAACTAGTTTGCATTTCTTTCGGAAAGCCACGTTTATTGGACGAGTGCGAACGAGAGTTGACGGTCGGTTCTATTTTGAAACATGAAAGAAAAAAATCACTCGCAGCTATAATTGCATCTCAGTATTCAAACGTCACTGAGTGAATGCCTGCAGTCTCCGGCAGGGTGGAAATAAACAGAAGTGGCGCACAAGTTTATGTATCCTTTTGTTGACGCTTTTTCCCCTGCACTCTGAAGCATGATTTGCCATTCTAATTATTCTACGTAAACGAAAAAGTTTATCTTTTTCCTCCGTTTGTCAGGCGTGCACGAACGGGATCTGTGGGGATTTTGAATGTAGGGTATATGTACCCATATTAATCTCATTATTTTAAAACTAATCCAACATGAAAACAAATAATTGAAACCTGGAAGAGTTGGATTGCTGGGTATGTATTTAATAATAAAATTAAGCAAACACTATAAAGTATAACAAACAAACTATTTTGACTCCAGTCACTTGATTAGGTGTAGAACAAATATAGGAACAGTGAGGAATACAGGACATTTACCCCATTTGTTTTCCTTCACGCCAGTTCAGACAAAGTCAAAATTTTAAGAAAGCAGCGGTGAGAACGTGAACGATGAATGGTCAACTTTTTTCAAGTGATCCCTCGTGACTAACAAAATTAAGTTTTGTTGGGTTTATCTAGGTGAGAAAAAATTAAAAAAAAAATTTTGAAAAGAGAAACAATGTACAGCAGAATTGGGGAATATGAGTGAAGATTTTTTTTTAATGAATTTGTCCACTTTTTCGGCGTGAAGAATTCATAAGAAAATTAAACCGTTTAGGCGAAATGAAAATTTAAATTTTTTTAAACCAATTTTATTCATTTGTACAGGTTTAGTCGAGTTAACTTTAGAGAGCTGAAATTCCGAATTCAATGGTTATGTGATTAAATGGCAGCCTAGCTCCTTGATTGCACCACATATATCATAAATTCAAAACATTTTCAAATTATATTGACATCGTAATGATCGCTTTCTTTCGATGCAATTGAGATATTATTCTTCGATTTACAGGTATATACTCACATCCGATTTTCGATTGCTCTAACTTTTTGGAGCCTTGACTTCTCTGGTTGAGATGAACAGATTATCATTACTATTTTAAAAAGACCCAAATGTGGCAAACATGATTCATTGCTCCGTGCAATGGATGCAAGATATGCATAAAATAGTCACACTTTTTAAAATAACTGTTCATTTTAAAGAAACCAGAATGATTTGACAAGAAAACAGTAGACCTAATTCAAAGGATATATTGTTTAATATGTTACAACCCTTGGCATATTATAGTCATTACATAGTATAATTTCGGTTCTTCAAAAAAAAAAAAAAGGTTCAATGGAAGCGTACGAGTAAGTAATTTTAAAACAGCGCATCTTAACAAAATTATGAACAGAAAATAGGTATTCAATAAATTGTGTAATGGGAATTCAATTGTTTAAACTACAAAGTGGCTGATGAACCAGCAGTGAAAATCATAAAAGCTTTCAAAGTAGTTTTTGATTTGATCTTTGAAATTTTCAGTTAAATGCAGAGTACCCAAGTAACAAATTTAGTTTTTTTCCAGCCGAATAGCATTCCTCCTGATTTGTTGATAAAACTACATTCAAAACTGTTTTGCTCACCATCTTCTTAGGTCTATGCATCTCTAAAGCCGAAATGTGTTCAAAGTGGACCACTCTATAGACCGTTGTGAAAACAAATTAATAAAACCTTTACATTATCATAAAGATTTTGAAAATGTTCAAGTGAAAAATGTTATGACCACTTGAGAACCTTCATGAAACCTATTGGCTGCCATCAAAACCAGCATAGGGCCAAATGGCCACAGCTGTCAAACTTCACCATGATATCGTGGTCGGTTTTTGTTGTTCTGCTTTGTTTGATTCTCTGCTCTGCTGATTCATTTAACAGTAAATAATGTCTAGGGAAAAAATTCTAGTGTTGCGAGAAATTTAGTTTTATAGCAAAATATCCTACACAAATTGAGTTTTTTTTATAGTGTATCATGCTCCAAATCATATGCGTATTTCATTTTATGGTCAATATTGGCACGATAAAAGCAGAAAATCAATTCTCTTCGGAGATTATGCGAGTACAAATAAAAAAAATTTAAACATAAATATTTGCTAAATTAAGTATGAATTTCACGAAATTTAAAAAGGTTATCTTAGAGAATGCCAAAATTGGTCTCTGTTCTACAGGTCATTGGCATTACAATTGAAATTTGGTGTAATTTCACATTTCAATTTTTATATTTCAATATGGCGATTAGAAAACATCACAGTTTGCAATGGCTACTAGAAAACTATTCGGTCATTTGGTGACTATAATCAATGCCGATTTGGCGTTTAATGCATTAACTGGAGGCAAAATGTGTTTAAAATGCTTTTTAAACTGACCATAATAAGATAATTTGAATGAGCCCTAAAACGGCATTTCAAAACAGAGTTTTAGGAGTTCATAAAGTCAAAATAAAAGCTTCGATAGGAGTAGAAGGTATTTTAGAAAACGAGGTTTAAAGATCGTTGTAATGAAGCTGTGTAGGTTCTCATAAACCTGACTAAAATTTAATACCTATTCGCACCTCTTACTGCCATACTTAAAGCAAATTGATTTCTAGTGGCTTTCATAAAACTTTAATAAAACTTAATAAAGCTGGATGGTTTTGGCAATGTTACTTGGGTAATGTAATTTCTAAACAAATATTTAAAAAAATCATCCCAAAGGCTGAAATTTAGTAGCTGAGACGAAGCTGCATCCACGAATAGACCCAATATGGCGATTATAGACCGACATTACATATTCATGTTCTACGATGGTTTTCATCTTGATAACGTAAGTTGCTTGAGTTTTCGTAGTTCAGAACAGAAAGCATCTTATTAAGGTTCTTTGAGCAAGTAAATAACTAGTTGAACAACTTTTGCAGCTCAATTACTCTATGAGTTACGATGAAAAATGTAACCGACCGCTGCATATTAGGCTAAAATATGGGGCACATACCCTACATGAATGATCTTTAAAATAAAGTTCAAAGAGGAAAAACCGATTACTCGCGGACGTCTCGAGGTTAGAAGGAATAACAATTTCATTGATGGGAAGAGGGGCGAGAGTTTAAACAATCATTTAAAAAACTATTTTTTTTATTTAAACATTTATTAAGAAGAATAACACAAAATAACAAAAAAAAAAACTAAGAATATAGGTTAACCCTAAGGGAATCAGAGAGCTCAGATCCGACTTCACGATACTCGGCCCATGACCAAATTACGTGATCTGCTTCCTGGTAACATTGTCCTCATTCACAGAGATTTCTGTCACTCAGCCCAACACGGTATAAATGAACGTTCGAAGAATAATGATTGACCATGAAACGAGACATCACGCGAATGAAGTCGCGACCCACATCCATCCCCCCAAACCAAGATTTCTTCGACACTTTTGGTGGATGAATGTTGATAGAATGTTGCCATCACCTTTCTTTTTCTCAATTTATACTGCCAGCTGACGAGTGACTGTTAAAGAAAAATGGGGAAAAAAATCATTGAAGGTGATTTATCGATCATAAACATCGCATTCCATAGCAACCATCTTTGCAAGCGAGTCCGCTCTCTCATTACCCAGAATCGAAAAATGAGAAGGGACCCATGCAAAAGTGATGATGAAATAATGCGAAGATAGAGTACTTAGAAGACCCGTAAAAGCTGGTAGATCACCTTTTCGCAGTACGATACCACCAAACCTTAGTCCGAATTAATTCAAACTAGGATTCACATTTTTGTTTTTTAGTCAAAGGAATTTGTCTTAGTCTTTATTCCATTTTATGTCTTCTTAAAAATGACAATACTCGGATTGTGCCACCAATGATGAGCTTGGAATAAGGAAAACATGGTTAGTCTTCGTTTATGTAAATGTTTAGAATCGGTGAAATCACGGGAAATTTTAGTCATGAATCCCAATTGTCATTAAGCTTTCTTGATGATGGTGCTGATGTGCTGAAAAAAAATGTTCATCCAGTATCACACCTAAATCACTGACCTGATCAACGCGCTCGAGGACATTCCCATCAATTAAGTAGTTACCAGTGATGGGACGCATTGATCAGTGCAACGTGAAAGCAACATATTTAGTAATGCTTATCACGAGTTTATTCATCTTACACCAAGAGGAAAACATGTTTGAAAGATCCTGAAGCCACCAGGTTGATTTTCAAATTATCTGCGTATATGAGTACGTAGTACGATCCTAGCAACAAAGCAGCATCGTAGAAGAATAGCGCAAATAGCAAGGGACCCAGGTTACTGTCTTGTGGGACGCCTGAACTATTAATCAACGTACTGGAAATAGCTGAATCAAGCTTTACGCTTAAAACGCGACCCGTCAAGTAGCTTTCCAGCCATACCACAAGTCGCTTTGATGCACCTAGACGGGATAGTTTGCACAGAAGTATTCTGTGATCAATGACTTGATTTTTAGCGTAATCTAGAACTAGTAAAGTCCAGAAGGTTCGTTGTTACCGAGAGGGCCTGGCAAAATCCATGTTGATTATCTGAAATGTATTGTTTGGTAAGGCCAAGAATGACATTACTAACGACTATTGCGAATAGCTTCGATCCCACAGATAGACTGGTAATTCCTCTGTAGTTCTTCATATTTCTTTTATCTTCTCTATTGAACACGGGGAGCTTTAAAGATTGTTTCCACACAGCGGAGAACTTTTGCTGCTCAAACGATTTGTTGAAGGTGTTTCCAAGAGCTAAGGATGCAGCACAGCGACGAAAGATAACAGCCGGTACACCATCAGGCCCGTCCGAGTACGAGCTTTTCAGTTTCCTAGATGCAGCAATGGTCATGTCTGAAGTGATGAAAAAGGTGTCCATGTCAAATACATCAGCAGGTAAATTAGAAGCTGCCACTTCAGTTTCTTGTTGAGATGTGAGGCTAGCGGTGAACACCGACGCGAAATGCTTGGCAAACAATTCGCATGGTTCTTCAGCTGAAGATGATTCTGATTCATCTAGAAATACATCTGACGGGATGAAAGTTAATTTTCTCTTAGAATTCACAAAACTTCAGAAACTTTTTGCATTTCTCCGCAAGCCAAACTGTACACGCATAACATGTGATTTATACAGACTAGCATTCACTAGACCGTATGCGTCACTTGCAAGTTTGAAAGCCTGTTGATTAGTGAAGGAACGTTCATTCTGCAGTAACCTCTGTTTAGCATTTCGCTCACACTGTAACCTACGCAGTTCTGGGTTGCTCCATGGCATACTATGCAGATGGTTCAATGAAAACCTCCCTAAGATTCGGTCCCCTGTTAAGCCATACCGTCGACATCCTGTATATTGAGCAATTCTGTCCAGTCCATATTGGGCAGAAATTCAGTTAGCGAATCAAAATCAAGTTGGCGGTAAGACAAAGGCCTTGCTTCACATCGTTTAGGAACAGAAGCTTGCATGCGAGGAATAGGCACGGAAATATCCAATGGAGGATGGTTAGGATCAACGGTCAGCAAAGGGACTACAGCTGTTGATAGGTTGATAACATTTTCAGAAGGATTGTATACTAGGTCACGCTTTCTGTCAAGATAGTTGCGATTTCGATTAGCTTGAGGCGTATTTAGAGGCTAGCAGCTGCAGAGGAGAAGAGTTGTCATAGCGAAGCCCATCATCTCCTCTCGTCCAAGATAGTCGTGGCTGGTTGCAATCTTCACAAACCAGAACCTAATCATTGGAGGATCCTTTGTTACAAAGCTCTTGAGCGGAAGTGCTGTTATGGCAAGCAATATGTTCCTGTGGTATGAAGTCTAAAAAAAAATACGCTCTCCATACAATCTATGCGGAAATCTGTCGATCTGAGTCTCTGCAGAAGAGGTTGCTGCTTTTATATAAGAAGCATAATACTCCTCCACTGTTTTGGCTAAATTTAGCGTTGGCGGATTACGCCAAAACAACTATCAGTTGGCTCACGGAAAAGGGTATAGATTTCGTTGAGAAAGACATCATGGCGATTGTGAAGAGGGTCTTCAAAAATCCGGTTCAAAGGACCATAATGTTGGGTTACCGGACCCTAATCAACACCGATTGGGGGTAATTAATTTGCACTGCCAGTTTTGGGGTGGAAATTACTGGGTATCTCCATGAGTGGACAGGGTTTCTTTTGTAGTTCTATTTATCCTTTTCCACACCCCACATCACACATTCTTACAGCTATCACGAAGCACATATATGTCGTCTTTGCCACAAAATATACATTTTATTTACAATATTTACATTCCCTACATCACAAACATCATTTTCAGATGATGATCGCGATCTAGATTATTTTTCTTTTTTTCCTGCATCCTCAAATGACATTAGAGTTAGTCAGGTACATGTTCAAGACATTCTTGCTGGTTTGAAAAATCTTGATGCTGCGAAAGGTGCGGGACCTGATGGAATCCTTCCAGCATTTATGATAAATCTTGCATTTGAACTAACTTCGCCTTTATTTTGGCTCTTCAATTTGTCACTTGATTCAGGTCAGTTCCCTAAAATTTGGAAAAACTCATACCTAATACCCATATATAAGTCAGGAAAAAAATCCGATATTCGCAATTACCGTGGAATTGCTATTATGTCTAGCATAACAAAGCTCTTTGAAGCTATCGTCAATAGAAAACTGTTCAGCCAAGTAAAAAATGTTATAACAAATTCGCAGCATGAATTTTTCAAAGGACGCTCAACTTCCACAAACTTGTTAGAATTCGTAAATTATTCATTAAACGCAATGAACAACGGCAACCATGTCTAAGCGCTGTACACTGATTTTAGCAAGGCCTTTGACCGTATTGACATTCCTCTGTTACTCTACAAGTTAAGAAAAATAGGATTTGAGGATAAATTTCTTAAATGGATACAATCGTATTTAATAAATCGGCAACAAGTAGTCAGTTTTAATGGTAAAAAGTCACACCCTGTTCATGTATTATCTGGAGTTCCCCAAGGCTCGCATCTAGGCCCTTTGCTTTTTATTTTGTTTGTCAATGATATTTCTTACATTCTTAAGCAGGTCAAAATTTTCATCTATGCAGACGACATGAAAATATTTATGGAAATTAAGAATGATCAAGATAATGTAACTTATATAAACGAAATATTATTATTTGATATATGGTGCAAAAAAAGCTTACTAGAAATAAACGTTAAGAAATGTAACTTAATTACTCTCAGTAGAAAACGATATACACCACAAATTACTGTTTCTTTAGGAACTGAAATTGTAGAAAAATGCGAGAGAGTCAGAGACTTAGGTGTTATTGTAGATTCTAAGCTTAATTTTATCGACCATTACAACACAATTATCCATAAAGCAACCAATATGCTAGGTTTCATTAAACGCTTTGGTCAAAACTTTCATGACCCATATACGATCAAAACATTGTACGTTGCATATGTCAGGTCTATTCTAGAGTATTGTAGTGTCATATGGTCTCCTTTTATGAAAACACATGAAGAACGATTAGAATCAGTACAAAAACAATTTCTTTTGTATGCTCTCCGTTAATTAGGCTGGACAACATTCACACTTCCGTCTTACAAAGCACGGTGTATGCTTATTGACATTCAAACTCTAAAAGAACGAAGGGAATTTGCCATGATCTCTTTTGTAAACGATATTGTATCACATCGCATTTCCTCCCCTAACTTATTATGTAGTCTAAATTTCTACACCCCCTCGCGGCATTTGAGGAATCGGAACTTATTTGCGTTAAATATCAATCGGACAAACTATGCCAAATTCGGACCAATTAACCGAATGATGTCTTCCTATAATCTGCATTGTGAATCAATTGACCTAACAATGTCACGTAGTAACCTAAGACAGTATTTTGTTTCTAGGCGATCTTTAAGAAGGTAGAATTAAGTGTAAATATGTAGTCTACGATCGATTGACGAAATAAATAAATAAATAAATTGACGAAATAAATAAATAAACAAACAATTAACACAGAACATTCGTTTTTATTGTGGCGCTGCTTCCAGCAATCCTCTGAGTTTCAGCAAACCTGTTTGCGACAAACGCTGACCACGTTGATGGGAAATCCTGGATCCACCGTAAACCACACGTAGAATCCACGCAAAATGTAGTGCAGCTTTGCGTACCTTTTTGAAGAGCTGGGTGACAGGTTATGCTCCGCACGATTGAGATCAATGGAGGAAGTAGACTCCATGAACAACTATTCTCCGGAGCATGGTAAAGCCAGGGGCAGATGGCCGCTTCCCAAGGATAAAAACGTAATCTCTCGGTTGGGCGAATCTAAGGAAATCGGATTCTGACGTTTTCTAGACATCAATACGTCGCCTGCATGTAGGAGTACCTGTAATTGGGTCATCTGCGGAAGGTCGAAGATGAGGCAGAACCCACAAAATGATGTTTTCTTCCCCATCATCCAGTGATCAAGGAGGCCAGCACTGCCACCATGGTCCACGTGGTATTCAACGCTTCTTGCAGAACGGCTGCAGAATTGTCGTTGAACGTCGGGTTGCTGATAGGCCCTGTAATCCAACAGGATCTTCGATCCATCATCCTCCGCAGCTGTACGAAGCAGATTCTACCCAGACAACCAAAAAGCACGTATATTGAAAGTTGTCTTTATGATATACAAACATATATGTAAGTAAACCCTAATAAACATTTACCATACAGGAATGATATTATACATGGTATGACCATACCACTTACAGTTGGGATGATACCCCGAATTGGTTGTTAGGCACCTCTTATGGTTATTGTTTATGCGGGAACATATCGTATAGAATGCAAAAAATATGGCTTATACGTGCAAAAGTGGAGGCCATATACGTGCAAGTTACATTGTTTTCTTAAACGAGTTGATTTGGTATCGTATCCGATTGAATTTGTAATAACAAATTCAATTTAAAAAGCTTAGCGATGCTTATCCGATTTTGTTTGTAACGCAGTACGATGAATAAGTGACACATCGTATATAAGTCGAAAATTTGCACTCATTACGATTGAAAGTAAACATAACACGATAAAGGCCACAAGTAATTGCCATGTTGACTTAAAATATTGGAATATACGATACTATTTGAACACTGTTATACGACTTGTGGTTGTCTGTTGGTAACGCAGCTGAAAATATGCAGAAGTTAAAAAAAACTTGCGCTAAGGCGTTCAAAAAATGTGATGAAACACTTGTCCAGAACTTGATAAAAAGAGTTTGATCAAAATTTCGCACATTCGTGATAGAATAATATAAATTGATCAATATTCAAGTTGAAATTCCTGTACAATGAGGAATCATCCATTTGTTTGAATTAAATGTCATTTTTTATATGATTTGAAAGAAAAACGTGTGGATAACTTATTTTCGATACTGTCCTTATGTACAAGTGGTACAAAGTCATAATGCGAGTTTGAGGATTCAACTCGAGATGCTTCTCAGTATATTCGATCGCCTGGTGATTCATAACTCCACACCTGGTGCGAAGCCAGAGAGCTAATTCTGTAAACCAATCCGAGAGTGGCAAAATGTCAGCTAGCACTTCAAGACTCATCGTATGAGTTGAGTGCATGCAACCTAACACGATACGAAGACACTGTGTGTTAGTGTTGTGCGACCGAGCCACCGACTTAAAACAAAAAATTCCGTAGTCTTAAACCGACAATTCGATGTACGGTACAACGTTAAAAGATCTTGCGGATGTGTTCCCTCGAGCTGGCATATCCTCTCTATACTCGAGTGTTAAGGACTGATAAACAGCAATCTTGTTAGCTTGTTTAAGGTTGAACACAATGACCCTCAGTTGATTGGGTCTCACCTAATTTCCGTCTCCTTATTTCACGGCCTAGAATAGCATTGTTAGATCAGCGGGATCGGTTCGTGACCTGGGGCTCTTATCCAACACTCAACCATTGTTGTGAAAAGGTTAATAATTTTCTGACAAATCATCCTTGTCGTAGAAAACAACTCGTTTAAAACAGAGGGCTTTGTCTTTTAAGTGAGAACCTTAAACGTTCAACCACTAAGGCAATTATAAATCTTGACAGTTCCGCGTATTTCGTCTACAATGTGCAGACTTCTTCAGTGTCTCGTACTAATAACTCGACTTGTACGAGACACTGAAGAAGTCTGCACATTGTAGACGAAATACGCGTATCTGTCAAGATAAGCAATGAAGGTCGTTGGAACTAATTGAAAATAACTAATCTTTCTTCTCATTTTCTAGATATATGTAAGCTTTCAAATCGTATAGAATTTAAAAATATGACTTATACCCTGCAGTAATGGAGGCCATTTACTTGCAAATGCCATAGTTTTCTTAAACAAGTTGCTTTGACATCATACGCTATAGAATATGTAGTAACAAATTCGATTTAAAAAGAACATCGAAATGACACGTCGTGTACAACTTGAAAATTTTCCATGACCACAACTATATTCGTTCTTGACTTGAAATATAGAAATGCGCGATACTATCTATACACTTCCATGAGACTTTTGGTTCACTGGAAATGTTTGTGAAGGTTTCGATTACTTACGCTTTATAATCTGAATGAATTCGATCATGTGAGAAATGTACAACTTTTGATATATTTTGGTATCTTATTTTTATAGTAAAATCCTTATTCTTAAAAGCGTACAAACAACGCAAACGGAATCCAAAACCTACCAAGACTCGAAAGGAAATTTAAAAATTCTAATCAAATCCTTAACCACACCCATTAGAGAGAATTCCGCGCATGTTGTGGGACACTTAACGATCAACCCTTCCAGCTGACCCTCCCGGAGAAATTCTGCGTTATTCGTTGCCATCTTGCAATTCGATGCTTCCTTACAGAGTTGGAGCAGTTTTATTTGAATATAAATTCGCTCAAGTTTATCTTTTCCTCCGTTCCTCTTTTCGTCACATGGGAACGCGTCGTGAGATAGAGCAAATGTGTGATTTTCCCACAAATGTTTCCCCCCACTGCTGGCCATATGATTCTGGGAGAAGAAAAAGGATTTTTATGACACCGCTTTTTCACTTTTATTCGTTGGAATAAGATGGTTTTATGACTGCTCTGCAGAAGTGGCGGCAATTCCAGAAGCTGGATTCCGTCGCCGAAGACTTTGTGATGGGCGGTCAGGCAGCAACATCATCCAGCTGCTGAGGCTTATGCTAATATGTGTACGACATACAAGTTTTCTTTTTTTTTACTGAAAATTTTGTGCCGAAGTGATTGAATTTTTAAAGCTATTCAGTGGGATAAAACATTCGCACGGACCTAGAAATATTCAACGGGTTCGTTCCTGTGTTAGGTGGTGTACTTTCCATCCCAGTATCGGTAGCACGATTGATTTATGACCGATGGATTACTGCAATCTAGAATCATGTGAAGACAGGACGGTTTGCCAGTTCTCTCTGAAGGGTCAGACAATTCCCTGGTTTACATGTTATTTGATTGCGCTTCCGACCTTATGCAATGAGGAGGGATAGTATCTGGAAAAGCGTATTTTTTTTTAATGATGAGGTAAATATTTTACTATGCAATAAATACTACATAGTATATGCAATAAAACTGAGCCGGAGAGGTTTATTTTCATTCGATTCTTGCGGAAAACATCATTATTGGGTATAATAAGGTAACACATCAAAATTTTATACTCTTTTGGTGCTTTGAAATGTAGTGCAGGTCTTTGTTAGTGAGCATATTTAAGCTTTTTTGCGTAAACACAAGATTTTCAAAATCTGTTTTTCGAAGAGGAAAAACTTCGATGGAAAATAATCAGTTGATTCTTTTCGTCATGGTTCTTGCAAATCAACTGATATCGCTGTCATTTTTTGCTGTTCACAACAGGGTTGCTACGATTGGCGATGTATAGGTGGATACACCACTAATGTCATTTTCGGTTTTAAACCTGGGAGAGGTCTGACTCTGACTCGCAATAACCGAACGAAAACAGATCCAGAGTCGAGTCCGTATGATGGTATTAGTGCAAAACGTAAACATAAACAAACATAAACATTTTATTTTGACAGCTCATGTTTGTGAGTGTTTGTGAATCGAGGTCAACGAGCCTCATCGATGTTGGGTCGGATCCAGAGCAGATCCAGGTCCGACCCGATTGAATAAAGAAACGTTTTGATAGCTGTTAGGGCGGACCTAGGGCGAATCCAGTTCCCCACTGGCACAAACCGAAAACAACATAAGTGCCAGGGGAAAACGCTAAAACAAATAGTTAATGTAAACGATAATCATCTTTTGAGATTATGAATCATGGAATCGGGTGGGCAAAATTAAAATATAATGTTGTACATGAGACTAATTTTTGGATATTCATTGAAGATAAATAAACTTGTTTTTATTTAAATTGAATTTTAAATTATCGGTACATTGTAGCAAGTCCCGTTCACTTTTTTGAAACTAGCTTGTGTAGTCTACCGACACAAGGTATAAAATTTCCTTAACAAATATGCTGGTGCTAGTTTCCGAGGGGCTGCTGTGAGTTTTGAGAAATTACGTTTGAAGATCCGTTTCCACCTCTGTCTACTTATTCAGATACGTCATTTTAAATAAGTTGTCGGGGATTTTTTAGCAGAGTGGAGATAAAACTGGACGGCACTTATTGAGGGAACTGCCTGACGGGTAACGTTTATTGTGTTGGAAAAAATCTGAAAAGGAAAACGAGCACTATATTATTAAAAGTCGGCAACAAACAATTTCTCCTCTTATATGTTTGCTTATCCATTTTTCTAACTTACCGGTACTTGAGCGGACACGGGATGGCACTAACACTTCCTTCTCACTACAGGAACCTAAAGGATAAAAACTAACGGAACCTGTTGATAAAACTTGATTAATTGTTTGACAATTCACTTATGTACTTGTTGGAGCGGAGAAGGTATACACTGAGAAATTTTTACAGTATTCGGTAATTTTTTACCGAACTTTTAACAGTTAAAGGTTCGGTAATCCGATTTAACGAATTTCGGAAAAAATTGACATGTTCCAGTAATTTTTTCACCGGAATACTGTAAAATTTCACCAAAATCCGGTAAATCGGATTACCAAACGTTGAAAGCTCGGTAAAAAATAACCGAAAACTGTAAAATTTTCTAAGTGTTTACTAGACGGTACCGACTGACACAACTGACTTTTGGGTAACCGGTATTCTGTTGGAGAAAATCGAAAAAAAAAAAAACGAGTGCTAAATTTAGTCTGTAGCAAACAACTTACTCTTTCATATTTTTCTCACTTACCGGTACCTTCGTGAACAGTGGATGGCGACGGAACGCACGAACTTATGAATAGAAATAACCTAAAATTCAACGCTCTTTTGAACCGTTCAGAATTTCACCTCCGAACGCTGCAACATGATTGAGTACGTTTTGACAGATACACGTATCGCTGGCAGTCATGATTTCAGGTTCACGAAAATGGTTGCGCTGAATCATGATATTGGTCATTTAGTCAATTCATAATTTATAGTCGTGATGTCATGAATGAATACGGTTTCTGGTTTCGTGATTTGCAAATCATGAATACTGGATCAGATTTGTTTTCGTGTGTCGTACTTGCCCTTTCAAGATTTGCGTTTAACAAACAAAATCAAAGTTTAAATAGAACACTTTGAAAGTGGAGCAGAATGGGTTTGAACCTTCATTATCGGTTTTACACTTGCAGGATTGTAAAAAATAAGGGGGGATATACAGTTAGAACGAGAAAAAAAAACTCATTTTTGAAAAAAAAAATTCAAGGGGAAGTTTCTACCCAAACAATCGATTTTTTTTACAATTATATGTGTATCTGTGTAGTATACAAATTTTTTTTTCAAAATTTGTTCAACAAAATGGTGGCCGTTAGAGTGCGTTGAAAAAGTCGTTGTATTTTGCCTGTGCCGGCTCTTTTGGTCACTGTTTTGATCCGAAACCTGCTAACCCAAAAAATAACATTAATGACATTTACAGTTAGTATATGAATTGAAAAAAAAACTTTTTTGAAAAAATCCAAATTTTTCCCCTCACATTTTATCACATTTTTCCATATTGAATAAAAAAATCCTATAAGTTTCAACTTAATCGAATAATTAGTTTTCGAGTTATTACCGGCAT
Organism: Aedes japonicus; assembly: GCA_034211315.2. NCBI lineage: Eukaryota > Metazoa > Arthropoda > Insecta > Diptera > Culicidae > Aedes > Aedes japonicus. The sequence goes on along the minus strand of JASCZW010004196.1, from coordinate 31,605 downwards.
AAACTCCGAAAATTCTGTTTTGAGAAAAACGCGTTGAAAGTTTTAGTTATCGAAAAAGCGTCTCTTTATACATGAGCGTGAAAAAAGCGTCTTCGAAAAACGATGAAAAGAAACACTTGGAGTTCAAATTTCGAAAAAAGGGTTTCAGGAACGTATTCTACGGAAAATTTACTAACTTTTCATGCAACAAAAAAAAATTGAAAATTTTGTCATTCTAACTGTATATCCCCTTTTAAAGGCGTAGAAGAACAAACTCTGCTAAGACGTAAGCTCTGTTTATTGATTGAGGCAGGGTTTTTGATCGGATTGACATTCCTCTGTTACTTTTCAAACTAAAACAGTAGGATTTATGGATAGAGAATTTTGTTAGTTTCATTGAAAAAATAGCCACACCCTATATCTGTATAATCTTCTGTTCCCCAAGGCTGATGTCTAGAATCTCTGCCTTTTATTTTGATGGCTTACGATATTTCCTATATTCTTAAACATTCCTAAAAGGGGTCAGACTGACCTCCTTTCTAATCCCTCGATCCTTTGGCTAGCCACAAGGTCTGCTGAGGGTGGGTTAAGCGATAACCTCTTTTGTTATTCTGGCGGTATGCTGGTGCGCATCGCTCACGCATTTCGGGAATACCTTGGCCGTCAGTTCAATCAGCTCGAGCAGGTTTTGCTGGAAGCACTATTATCTGGTGCTGAAGTTTTCATCCTGGCATTGTTAATGATTATTAAAGATTGAAGTTTTTTGTTTGACTCCAGGATACCGAAAAAACAGACATTTAATGAATAGTAATAAGTAAGTGATATTATTAAAATGAAATGTCGATTAAGTAAAGTTCAACTGATGTGAAATGAGGGATCATAAGAATGAAATATGTTTAAGGTATACCACGAATGATTAATTCATTTTTAGATTTTTTTGTTGTTGTCCATGCGGTATTAAATTTATCAATATAGCAACTCAATCAACCTGTGCAACATCGACTCATGGTCTATGCTATTATTAAAAATGTTCCGTCATGTCACATCTCCCAGTACTCTGCATAAACCCCGAATTTTGTCCAGGCCCTTTTACACTAGATGACCCGACAAATGTCATCACTTACTCCTACTTGACTTCCGCATCGATCCTATTGAACCAAAGGGCAGGGCAAATAACAATCGTATGTTAATGGCAACAAACACAAGAGAAAGAAAAGGAGAAGAAAAGAAATAAGAAGAGACACAGTTAAAAAGTAGGTATTAAAAATTATATTACGCACTTCCGCTTACCACCAATAAGACATAACTACAATATAATTAAACTACGCGTATGAACGTTGGTTTCGGGGCCCTGTTATTGCTAGAATTATTAGTATAGACTTGTACTTTAGCATTGGCGGTATTTTTATCATTAGTGATAGGCAACTGTAGTTAGATCATGCGCAACTGTTTCTATAACAATGGTAAAGGTATAGTGCACAAGTTTCGAAAAAAACTTCAAGGAACAGCGTCAGTTAGTTTGGAAAGATGACGTAGGACTTCGCAACTAAATGTAAGCCATCCAGATTGTACAATGCAATTCTTGTTTGAGTTAACCATTTCAGGTCTAAAATTTTCCAAGCATTATTATACAATTGTAATCTTGGGATGTTTATACCAAACAAACTAACTAAACTTTGTAAAGCCCATAAAGCTACTGTTAAAATTGTAGATCTTATGTTATGACTGACCTAAAACTAACAATATTATCCTTTAATGACTGTGGTTCACCTTCCAGAAGACTAACATAAATTGGTTCAATACTGTTACTCTGTTTGGTCCAGAAAGCTACAGTTAAAGCTCAAGATTTTTAGTTTTGTATACCAGGATAGTTTGGATGACTTAGACGATTATCTCATTATGTCTGTTGGCTTTTCAAGATATTCAATGAATATGTTTCAATATACAGCGTAGCTTTGCATAGCCCAGAAAGCTTTTACTGCAACTGTAGGTCCTATAATCTGACTTCAAGGATAGTTTGAATGATCCAAAACATGTAATATTGGTTTGAAATGTTTGTTGATCTTCACGAATATTAATTGAATATGTTTGAATATTTATCGTTACATTGTATTGCTTAAAAACTTTCACTACAAAGGTGAATCTAAAATTTTAATGCCAGGACAGTTAGGATTGACCTTCCAAAAGATTAATTAAATATGTTTGAATTCATATATGTCGTGACTTTCGAGATTTTTCTCGATGTTGAAAGCCACTTTCTATCTATTTTACTTTTAAATAGGAAATAAAACACGCCCCTACGCCGCAAAGCTTGTCAGGAGAATGAACCAGAATATATTGTGTAACCTAGTTACATACTTGCTTTCCAAAATTAGCAGCAACCAACATGAATTCGTCACAAAAACCAAAAAAACAAACGCCCGAGCGAACGAGCGAACGCTTCATATATCCCATATCTAAATGTGATCGTACCTCTTTGTTTCCAAACTGTCAGATAAAAAACAACATGTACACTTTTAAGATCCTCAAAAAATGAGATTAAACTTCCGAAAATATTGGAGTCAATTCTGGCCCCTTGTCACATCTTCAATGTACGCTATCTTTTTTATTTTTAAGCCAATCGGGATGAAATTTTCTGACTTTTAATATATACGGAATTTTTCATTTAAGCATAAACAAAAAAAAAATTAGTTTGGGGTGGTTGTAGAAAAAAAAATGACACATAACATTAGTGCCAATGTTGACCCGGATTTCAAACGTTCGTAGAATTTCGAAGTTTTACCTTAGAGTTGATGTTAATGCACCATTTCAAAAATACATTGAAAAAAAAAAAACTGGTTTGTTGTAGAGAATTGACAAATTCAGCAAAGTTTCTCAGTGCGTAACGAATCGTCTTTTGATATTATTATATAAGTTGCAAATCGTGCTGGAGAGGTGGTGCTGCAGTCTATCTTTTTCAAATGAAGCTATAAGCAGCTACCGTCTTGGGAAAAGTTGTTTGGACTATAAAATGTAGTTAATTTAAATTATCATATTAGTTTCAGATTTTGCCGCAGTGATGGTTGTAGAGAGTTGCCGCAATGTGCTGCAGTCTATCTTTGCTATTGAGGCTCTAGAGAGTTGCCGTCTTCAGCAAAATGGTTGAGAATGTAAAATTAAGACATTTAAAATAATCACATTAGTTCCGGATCGTACCACAGAGATGACGCTGCCAAATAAAACTCCAAAAAGCTGCCGTCTTCGGCAAAGTTTCTCGGTAGGCCATTTGTCGTCTTATGGAATTATAATATTCATTCCAGATCTTGTCACAAAGATAGCACTGCAGTGTATCTTTGCTATATGAAGTTCTAGAGAGATGTCGTCTTGGAAAAAGTTTCCTAGTATGTCATGCATCGTTTTTTTAGTTCCAGATCTTATCGAAAAGATTGCACTGTAGTCAATCTTTTTAATATGAAGCACTATAGAATTATCGTCTTCGACAAAGTCTCTCATTCTGTAATTTTTCATCTTTTGTCATTATTATATTAATTCAAGATCTTACTGATAGCAAGGTATTGAAGCACTAGAGAGCTGCCGCCTCTGATTTTTTTTAGTTTCAAATCATAATACGTTATTACCTCGTTGAAAGAACTCTAACTCCTTCAAATATCTGGATTTTGTTTACTGAATAACTTTGCCGAAAACGGCTACCCTCTAGAGTTTCATTTGGCATAGATAAACTAAAGCACCATATCTGCGGCGAAATCTCAGAACACGATAATGACAAAATTACATACCGAAAAACTAAGACGGCAACTCTCACAAGTTTCAATTGACAATCATAGACTACAGCTCCATCTATGTTGAAAGATCTGGAACTAATGTGATTAAGACAAATGTCACAATATGAAACTTTTCCGAAGTTAGCAACTTTCTACAGTTTCATTTGTCATAGATAGACTGCAGTGCCATCTCTGCTGAAAGATCTGTAACTAATATGATTATGTCGAAAGATGACAAATGTCTCAATGAGAAACTTTGCCTATATGGCAACTCTCTAGAGCTTCATTTTTTAAAGATAGACTGCAGCGCTATCTCTGCGTCAAGATCTGGAACTGATATGATAATCTCACAAGACGACAAATGACATACTGAAAAAGTTTGCCGACGACGGGCACTCTCTAGCGCTTCATTTGGCAAATATAAACTGCAGCGCCATCTTTGAGACCTGATCTGGAACTAATATGACGATGTCAAAAGAAGACCAATTACACACTGAGAAACTTTGTCGAAGACGGCAACTCTCTACAGCAAGTCTGGAATGTTTTGAATGTAATTTTGTTTTTACATAGAAATCAAAAAACTCCTTCCCTTTGTAGAAGATTCCCGGTGGCTAATGTTACTGCCAATGCATTTTAGAGACCATAACTTTTCAAATGGGGTGCAGCATTGTGTCTAGGTTGAAATTTCGAAATTCTAGAAAGTGTTGAAATCTGGTTCAATATTATGTGTCCGTTTTTTTAATACCCGAGGAAGGTTAGTATTAGCATTTTTTCCGAAGGAAAACACATTTTCGATACAAACTTATAGTGGGAACTACATTGAAAGTTAATTTTAGTTTGTATTAAAAAATCCAAGGTAATACTCACAAATCCATTCGTTGTTTTCTGCAACGAAACTGATTTGTTCTTTTTATGAAGATACATTCGTAATTAATGGCACACGCGCAACTGTCAAAAGCACGAAGCTTTTGTTAACACAGTAAGCACATTCGTACATTGTACGAAAACAATACAAAGAGCTACAAATATTTTGTCACAAACTAAATAGAAACGTTTCTCTGGTGGTTGCATGAAAGACTGACAGTTCGACTCAAAATGTAATTAACAAAAAAAGTGCAACCACGTGGAGGTGTCCAGCGTATTTTTAAAATGTTTCTGACATGGGGTTCGAACCTGAAACGTTTGGAAAGTGCTGATTATGAATCCGTGGTTGATCTCACTAGGTCAAGCTGATTCATGAGAACATGTTTGAAGATGGGCATGAAGCTATAGCTCTTGACAGCGCTCTAAATTTTATTTTGTGTTAGATAAATTATTCTTGCCCATACCAGCCGAAACACCATCATGCATGAGTATGGTATAAAAGAGAAACAGCGATTGGCTGGTCACCACGAAGTTCATTTCGTGCATTTTACAAAAAGGGGTAATGATAGAATTTCACCAGATAAAAAGCGTTATGAATGTTTCATACAATATAGGAGACATTTGTTCTACCTACAAAATCCATGTTTATGTATCCGAATTGAAGTGAAAACAAACTAATAATCAAAGGGCGCATGTTTCGAGTAGTTCATTACGTTTACGCAAGTAGGGTATGTGTCTCTTAACTCAGCCTAATATGCAATGATCGATTACATTTTTTATCATAACTCATACAGTTTTTCAGCTGTCTGCGATATTCAACTAGTTATACACTTGCTTGGACACGTTCAATAAGACATTTGGTAGTATGTATCATGAAAAAATATAGAGCATATTTTATAAAGTCAGAAACATTCGAAGGATATGGATGTAATGTCGGTCTATAAGCATTAAATTGTCTTCGCCCAATCGATCGATTTTTTTTTTATTAAATGCCGTTTTTGTACGTATTCTTCCTGATTTTATGATTTAAGGCGTTGCCAGCTTTCTTCGCTTTACCCAACCTAAATTTCACAAAACAGACTTAACTAAAACTGCCTTGAAATACTTAAAATATTTTCACATGTGATTTTATGAAAATGAAAATGAAAACATTACATCCCCTTTCATCCTATGTTCTTAAACTCAAATGAACGGATGAACAAAATTACGAAAATGACCGACAGACAAGTCATGTTTGACTGGAAAAATATTCATCGTGATTCGATAGCAAGAACTAAAACGGAAAACATTATGTTGATCTTACTCGCTACGAAACGACTGTGTAGGAAGTTCATTTTCCTTTTTATGCGTCGATAGTGTTGAAACCTGATCTCGACCATCCTCATTCGTTGAATTTTTGTTCCATAAAAAAACAAGAAATCTATTCCTGTTCAATTTTAAGTTACACACTCGGTCAATGTGTGCAGCTTGTATACCTCCATTCCAGAGCGAAATGCTCGGCAGGATAATTTTTAACCACAAAACTTCAATGTGCACACAATTTAACACATTCAGTTCACCGACCGTCAAATTTGCCTCACATCGTAAATTTACGAGCCGAGAATTTTCCCAACACGAACTTTCCACATTTACAACTTGCTGGCTATTAAATCACTCTCGCAAAATAGCAAAACAATTGTTCGAGGCAACCTCTAGTATGGCTTGAGCATGAATCCCTCCCAAGTGGTTTTCCGCCAAATCTACGAGACGATGGCACTCAATACGGACGTGCTTTCCCAGCAATGAGCTCCAATGCTTCTGCAATACGAGAAGCAGCTTGCTGCTGAGCACTTGCCCTGGGACGGAAGGAAAAAAAAAGTTACGCTGTTTATCAATTTGCAAGCTAGCAAGCTTCGGACACTTGTGCAGCTTCGCATCGCCACTCCAGCCGATGAAGAGGTATATGATCTATTGCACTGACTAGGTGCTTCTGGCTGTCGGTGGTCCACTGGATATCCATATTGTAGTTTTTATTTTTCCCTCTCTCATCGTTATGTTGGCCGCCTTCCAGTTCCTATAAACATAAGGGCCTCGTCGGTAGCATCAGAGAAATCCGAAGTAAAATTGTGTATGGAATAAGGTTGTTAGCAGGATGAGAGATGGAGCGGATAGAGAAACTTTCACGACATCGAACGAAAGACATGATTGCTTTATGAGGTGCAAAACGGGTTGTACTGTGGAAAGTTGTTCCTTGGTTCGACTTGGGGGCTTATCTGAAAAGAGCTGTGGTTGATCCAGACTGATGTAAAATTTAATTCAATTACTGCTCCGAACATGACAGTAATTAATGGTTCTGTCACTGTAGCAGGTCAATCTGGCGGATGCATACGAGGACAGTGGTGGTTGTGTCAGTTTGATCGACCATATTTGAACCAATTTTGACCAATCTCGCTTGGTGGTGTTATTTGAATGTCTTTATCTGTTATGAGTAATAATAAAAATTACACCAGTCCGGTCAACTGCAGTAGATCTCAAACGGGAGTGCTCCTTTTTGAAAGGACCTTCTTAAGCTTCTATCCCCAGCCGACCAGCCTCGGAACGAGACGACAATTTATGACCGATTTCCTGCTCCATCCGTTCGTATATATCTAATTTCAACCACCATAAAGCACAGCACTAACCGTAATTACTGTCATCAGAACCAAAGCGGCGGGGAAAGACGGAAAGTAAAAAAAAAATCATATTTCATTCGTGACCCCCCCTTTGCCAGAAGCTTTGGATGCCGTCCATGCCCATCCAATCGAACCGAACGAGCGCGAGCGGAGCAATTCCGCGAAAAGGAAGAAATCACCGCCGACATTGGCTGACGACGACGACGATGCGATGGTCGTTTTTGAAACAGCCCAACCGCTGAGACATGCTCCTATATTATTACTGTGGCTGCCGTCGGGCATCGCATTCCATAAGCCGCTGGGCAATCGAGGTCATTTGTCGTAAAAGCGTGTCACTTTCGACTGGGTGGTGTTTTCCCAGCAAGATCCATTGAGATGGTGTGTAAATGCAAAAATCAGAGCAAAAAGGAGTGAAACGTTTTTCCGAGGATCAGAAGGAAAAATGTTTCAGAGTCACTTAATGACTTTTCACCAGCAGCAGTAGCAGCAGCAGTGGTTGGCGAGATTGAACGGTTTCTTATTGGAGCACTTGCTAATTGACTCCAGCTGTCTATGGTAAAAGGTTTTTCTCAAGAAGATAACGATTCGCTGCAGACAAAGTGAAGGGTCCAGATTAACTGAATCCTTTCATGCTGTTTTAAAATTTAAGAAGGGCTTTCGCGGAAAGAAATAAACGGAAATCGTACGCGCTTCAGTGCTTTCGGATGGAGGTCGCCGCATGAAAAAGGTTATATTGAATCTTGAAAATCAATAACAAATCCCAAACACTGCGATATTTGACAGAAACTTTACAAACAATAATCATATCATATGAAATTCAAACTGAAAATATTTCTAGAACTAAGCATTTTGTGTTTGTGCTCTATAAAGCGGTTTAACAAATAATCAATTGTATGAAGCATTAGTGGTTCGAGTTTTCGTGAATTGTTGCGTTGTGACGTAGACTCCATGCATTCTATATCGAGGCACACTTAACGAGTTGGGAAAATGAGATCATCAAGCAAATTCGTCAGTTATTGAACGTTATTAGGGGTCTTAAATTTTAACATACGCCAAACCTGTCTAGTGCCATCGAAACTGAATCATATTCTAGTTTCAACGTGGACTGATTGACTGCTAATGTTCAGTCTACATCGAACACATTTTGCCGTAAATCCGCTCTCGATCGTTTCGCAAACATAGATTTTGTGCATAGAACAAGTGACTCGTAAATTGTAAGAAACCTTAGTATTATAGGAAAGGCTTGTAAGATGGAACACGATCCGTTTTTTGCTTGTAACATGTATAATTTTTATTTTTTCGCGGATCCAAAGACATCTTTCGAAAGAAGAACTAATGTGCTCCAATTTTGCTCATGGAACTGATTATTTATAGCAATCAAAAAAAGTTCTGGCCTATTTTAGAAATCCATCCAAAATTGCAATTTCAAAATATGGCTTGTAAGATGGAACACGATTCACTTTTTGCTCGTAACATGTATAATTTTTTTTTTCGAAGATTTTGCTCCAAGTTTGCCCACGGAACTGATTATTTATGATCATAAAAAAAATTATGGCCTATTTTCGATATCCATCGAAAATCGCAATTTTAAAAATGTATTGTCATATTTCAATTTATTGTAGATTTCATGGCATTTCCAAACACAAAAAATATCATTCTTATATTTTAAAACAAAAAAAAATGTGTTTTATCTTGCAAACCTAACCTTGTTCCATCTCACAAACATGACGCCATAAACACAAAACATCAAAAAATGGTTCCACTTTACGATTTGTTTGGAAATGCCTTTGGATCACAAAAAACCACCAAAAATTCTAGCCAACACAAATGTTAACCTTTTGATATCGATGGGAAATTTCCACTTACTAAGCACAGAAAATAATGGGTATTTTAATTATTCCACCACTTTCAAACAATGAAACCTGAAAGTGCTAAATCGAATGAGTGTATTCACTCCAAAAGCAAATGAAAATTGAAGAATAGTAAAAAAATTGAGGTAAAGATTTGTCAGCGCGATCGTGTTGTCGCTAATAATATCAAAAGTGGCGCTGTTCCATCTTACAAGCCTTTCCTCTACTCGTCATCTAGTGAAAAAAGGGTGTCCACAGTAAAACTGCATCACTTTAAACTCGTCCTCAAAAACAAGTCTCTAAACCGATTGTCATGAAATATTCAGGAAATAAAATACAATGTATAATCGTGGTTTAGGTATTTTTATTTCACTGTATTTCTTTTTCCGCTTTCAACCATGACTTCAACATTTCCTGTTCCGTAGTGACAACTTTAGGGTGCTTACAAAGTTCGTGCTTCATTATAGCCCAATATTTTTCAATTGGCCGCGACTCTGGAGAGTTAGGGGGATTAAGATCCTTCGGCACGAAATTTACACCATTTATTTCGTACCACTCCAGAACATCCTTGAAGTAGTGACAGGAGGCTAGGTCCGCCAAAAAATTGTAGGAACGTTGTGTGTTTTGAGAAACGGAAGCAGTCGTTTTTTCAGGTATTCATTCATGTATACTTGACCATTTACAGCTGAAGTTGTCACGAAAGGCTTGCTCCGTTTACCACACGAACAAATCCCCTGCCAAATCATAAGTTTCTTGGGGAACTTTGACACTTGCTGTTTCCTGAGAGGCTCTGGAACATCAAACTTGTCCTTAGCAGTCACATACTGGTGGCCGGGAATTTGTTTAAAGTCCGCTTTTACGTGTGTTTAATCGTTCATGATGCAGCAGTGTGGTTTCGTCAACATTTTTTTGTACAGCTTACACGCACGTGTTTTAGCTATCCTATTCTGTTTTTCATTGCGGTTTGGAGCTTTCTGAACTTTGAATGAACAGAGCCCGGCTCGTTTCTTGGCTTTCTGCACGAAACTTTTGGTCAAGTGCAGCTTTTTCGACACGAGACACTGTAGACTGGTGAATTTTCAACATCTTTCGGATGGCTCGGTGCGAAAGAAGAGAGTGGTCGAGGTCCGTGTGTAAAATGTTCTCGCGCACTTGGTGTTCCTTCGACTCCATTTTCGAAACAACGACACATTTCACAACTCACGCAAAACTCACGCAGTGTAAACAATACACGCTGAGGTCATTTCACAAAAAAATTTCGTTGCAATCAACCCAAAGGGTGAAATGTTGCAGTTTATTGTAAGTGATGCAATTTAACTGTGGACACCCTTTACTTTCATGACATCTTTTTGTACAATGGATGAAATGAATTTCGTGAGATCTATCCAATTACTAGCTCCTCTACTATCGTACTAGTACTAGCAAAACATGATTTTTTTTTCAGAAAATTTCGGGAATTTTTTTTGGAGAAATTCAGGAAAGTTCAACAAAGAACTTCTAGGAAGTTTTTCAGGGGACTTTTGAGGAGTTATCCAGAGAACTTCAATGGAGTTCTTGAAAGAACTTCGGGGAAACTCTTCAGAAAACTTCTGGAAAGTTCTTCAGAAATTTCTGGCGAGTTTTTCAGAGAAATTTTGGGAAGCTCTTTACAGAATTTCAGAAAAGTTTTTCAGAAGCATAACTTCGAGAATGTACGGGAATACGGAAAGCATGTATAAAGCAAGTACTAAAGCCCTACTCAATTACAAAAAGGAGTTAATCATCGTTCTAATGGCATTGGTGAATGCTGAATTCAAGTCTACGTTTGTCAACATGGGAGTGAAAGAAAGGATCAGTGATGGTGGGGTGTTTGCCGATTGCTCATCACCGAGACAACTTTTCCCGAGGACCAAACCCGTTCCATATGTAATTTTTGTTGATGACACTTTTTCGTTTCATTAACACATAATAATCTCATGTTCTTGCTAAAACCACAGACGAAACAGTCTTAACTACAGGTTGTCCCGAGTAAGAATTGTAGAAAATGCTTTCAGAACGGCTCGATTGCCCATTCTGCGACGAACATCTGAGCATCCTCCAGAGAGAGAGAGTGTCTTTTATAATCCGCGGTCCTCCCTTAGCTCAGTCGGTAAAGGCGCGGCTACAAAGCAACACCATGCTGGAGGTAGCTGGGTTCGATTCCCGGTCTGGTCTAGAAATTTTTCGTTAAGTACCCTAGTAGCACGCTTGTTGCCATTCGGTTGAGGTAACATATATATGACTTGCTAAGTCATAATCAAGTAACTACAACTAATTATGATCGTAGTGTGCTACTTGGGTACGACTCCCTGGGCACAGGGTACGATTGTACTTGCCACATAATCATACTAATGCAAAAATGGTACTTGGCATCGAAAGCTCATAACTAATAACTGTTGAAGTGCATTCAGAACACTTAGTTAAGAGCAAATAATAAGTGAATTGTGAAAGCAATACGCCGGGGAAATCGTGTTCCCAATCCAACCGATTGCACAAAGAGGCCCGTCGGAACCATTCGAAAGGAATTCTCAGAAAACTTTTGTAATGAAGGGCAAGTTCCATGGTAGGGAAACGGAACCTATTCTCACCATAGTACATATATTTATCCATAACATTCTGCAGCCATCCAACTTCAAACGTAAAAAAATGTTTAATTTCTCCAATTAATGGACGCAGGAACCAAGAATACATAATCCTGGCAAATAAAATTAGGTCTTGAATATAATTAAGAGCTTCAAAAACGTTTCGGAGACTTAAATTTCGTAAAAATAATGTGCAGTCAGATTTTCAACACAATTTCTTACCTTTGCACTACAAATTCGTCGTATTGATCTAACCGTACTAGGGAATGTACTCGAGCCAGACTCCAAGTTTTCTCTTTAATTGCACTATATCCTCACACATTTTCGATCCGTAATTGCACAAACCATAAAAATCACACTTTACTTATTACACTAGCCACACGAGAATCTACGAATACGTGATAAAATACTAGAAAACTATGGGAATAATTTTCACAATAAATTAAATACGCTTGCACCTATTCTGAACCGTGTTTCCAATTGACGTAATCGCTTGATGTTGCCCTGCTCATATACTGTATAGCATACCCATCAACGCTAGTGTGCGTGTTCAATCATTCATAGAGCATTCTATGCCCAATGCTATGGTGAGTCTTGTTGTCAATATTCTCATGGAAGAATAACAAAGAAACCCTTTCATTTTGTCTTGGTTATATGCATGCTACCCAACACACGTGAAGTACTGTCAAATGATCTACTTCATTTTTGGGTGTAGTAGTGAAGAGCGTAAATTTGTTTCTATTTTTTCTTGATTAAAATCAGTACTATTAACATATGTACACAGATGGGATTAATGTTTTTCGTGATATTATTAATATAGATACATAGCAGTGGAAACTTTTTTGTATTAAATTTGAAGAAATTTATCAAAATCGAATGTTTTGTGTGTTGATAAACGATTGACGCTAAGTGGACGAATAAATTGCGAATAACTTGTGTACTCAGTGTTCGGTATTCAGTGAATATTCACCGATTTCCACTGGAGGTCCGCTTATTGAGCTCAAGATAGGTTCCGCTTCCCTATGTAACGTTCATTAATTTAGTTGGAGGCGTAGCAATATGCGCACCGGGATCAGCTGGTGATCGATAAATGGTTCAAGGAACGGAAATGGCGTTCCTTAAACTTGCAATGTTGATCCTCAGAAAATTACTTTCGTGCAATGAAATATATGCACATACACCAAGAATAATTGAAAATGTTCCATAAATAATTTGTCAATCATCCATAAATCGAAGAAATGATAACTATAAACAAATGAATATGATCCATATATTATGCAAGCATTTTTGAGTTTTGAGCACTATTTTTCAAATTTTAATCCATAAAGAATGGGAAATTGATACCTTTCTGCGCTACTATTCAGTTTTCGCTACAACTTTGCCACGATTTTTTGTGCCCGTAAAACTAGTGCTAGAAATCGCCTGCTGAGCTGTTGATTGAACTTAGGTACAAAACGCTAGCGACTTGTAGACAGATAAAAAGAAACATTAATTTTTCTACGTTATCTTATGCACATAAAGCGAATGCTTGATTTGTGAGAAAATAATGGGATATTTCATGTAAATTTAAGCCAGATAACGCCGGAATCTAGCCTGATGTATGGGATATTGCAAACATTGTTGTTTGGTGCAAGAAAGATTGCAAACAATTTCTTGTTTACGCTTCAAATTAAACGAGGGGAAATTTTACGCGCCTGTTAAAATTAATTATTCTTTTCTGTGTATTATTAACAACTTTAATGTCTTACAGTTATTTGAAAATTGATGTTCTGAAAGTTTATGCTAAGAATCGATCTATTGTTTGAAAAATATATTGTTTAGAATACTCATTTATTTACAAATTTCAAGTTTGTTGTGTACACGTACTTTCAAATTAAATGAGTTACAATTTTGAAAGGTTCATTAGGATCTTATTCGAACATAGAGAAACATAGGGAAAATAGGGAACATGGGCAAGCAAAAATTTCCAAATTTACTCAGTTTACTACCAAAAAAGGATCGCGTTGGAATAATATAGTATTGCGGAGCCGTTTTTATGATTGAAGACCTTAGGTGGCAGGAAGCGTTTGCGATATCCACTTTGGGTTTGCGAGCACTTTGGAAAATTTTACAGGACCAAAATCCTCTTAGACGAACGCGGCTTTTACAGCAATATATAAGGAACTCAGATGTCAATATATCCGAATAGTAGCGTAGTTAAGGATCGATTTCTCTGTTGTCAAAATTTAGAAAATAGTTCTGAGATTGGAAAATTCCGGCATCATTAATGGATTATACTTATAAATTTTAATGAACAAAGTTGGTTTGCTATGGATTATTTTTAGAAGTTTATGGTTTATTTTTCAAACCTTTCAAAGATCATTGGCAATTTATTCAGGAAACATTTTCAATATTTTATTGATAATATGCACATATTTTAGTTTATGAAGGCTGAATTCTGTGGATCAATTTACAAGCTTAAGGATTGTTTTTTAACCTTTTATGGACTATTTACTATATGGTTATGGGTAATCCGTATAATTTTATCAATCATTTCTCAGATATCTAACGGTAAATTTTTGACAATTATATTGCTAAATTTTATAAAAGGTATGGATCACATTGATGCATTTTATGGATCATTTTTATTTTTCATTGATTTTATCAGAGCTTGATAGGGCACAAGAGCGTTTTTAATGGAATGCCTTTGAATTTTTTATGGATCAGTTCTTCAAATTTAAAAGTGCAAACTTTGGGCTGTCGCTTAGACTTAATCTTTGTTATTCAAGCAACTTACCACAAGTCGTCATGGTCAGCTGAGACCAACCAGGGATTCAAAAACAGAATGGTTTCAATTCCCAGAAGAACAAGATTAAATCCCATGTCAGAGGCATTAAAAACGATGATATTTTTTCGTGATTGCGATTTTTTTTCGAATAAAATTTCGAATCGATATAGCAGATCTTTTATTCATTCATGCCACCAGCAGAGATACGTTTTTATTCTTTTTTAAACAAATTGTTTTTGTAACGTTCGCAAAATTGTTGGTTTTGATTTTTACGCAAAGTTCATTCGTTTTTAAGTCGTGTATTATTTTAATGATCGATCATTAACAGTCAGTTTATTAGTTTGTTTATCATCGTTACTTCTACAAAAGAGATCGAAAGGAGACACGAAGAAAACATAATGAGCTACCAGTAAACTCGCAGTCAACAATTTGGAGTCAATGTATTGTGGCTTTGGTGAGGCTTTTTCCTCATTAGCCAACCATTTTGTGGTTTTAATCTGCGGGCATGCAAAAACATATTTGCGCAAGGGAAGGTGTTGTTCATCTGTGTTCCATGTGGAAGTGTCTTAAACGGAAGGAGCATTCACGCCTATGTTGCTGATGTGAATAATTACCAATCGTCAAACACCAACGGCCTTGCTTCAAAATTGCAGCAATAATCGGACATTGTTGAGGTGTTGAACAAAAACTACAGCCCACCGCTGACTTTCGATTGACAAGAACTTGGAACGGTAGAAGATATATTCCAATCTAAACAAACTCTTTTACTGGGAAAATCAAATTCGTCGTCCTAAAAAGGACGGATTTTAAATACTTCACGTTTGATCGATCTTCTTTGGACCTAGTAACGTGATCTGAAGTAAATTGTGAATTTATAAAAAGTTTTCTTCCTACGCAAATCCTTACAGATGAATTACCTCAAATACAGTATTGATAATTTTATGAACCATTCAGATTTATGCTTATAGATTTTTGAATTTAAATAAAAATTTAAAAATTAGTACTAAATAAATAATAGCAGAGCTAATCATAGATGGCGGTATAAAATTCCTAAATTGATTGATATTTATGTAAATGTGTATTGGTAAACGTCAAAAATGATGATGATTGATCTTTAACCTAATTCTTGGACCAAATCGGTCATTTCTAAAGTTCGTCGGCTAGAGTACAGAAGCTAGGCATTGTGATTCTTTTATTATCTACCGATTTTTTCTAAGGTGCGTACAATTGGTTTTCATTATATAAGTAGTGATGAAAGTAAAATATACTTATTTCAGAATAAGATTTTATTTGATGAGCGCAACATTAAAATACTTAAATTTATTCACTTGTGGTTTTTTTTGTTAAATCGTTTTTTTCCGGGGTTTTTAACGCAAATGGCAAAGATTCTACTCTGCTAAGATTCTTTGTCTACAAAAAAGGTACAGCTATTGTGAATTCATTTGTTTTTTTGCTCTCCTCAGCGTCCAATAGGCGCTTTGTTGCTCGGACCAAGAATTCGTGGACCTATACATCCGCCATCTTCTTTTGGCTATTGTGCACGCGCTGCATTTTCGTTGGCAACAGCTCGTTGAGGCCCGTCAGCTCTTGGCAGACAAACTTAATATGGCGAAATTTCCCTTCAACCTGCCTGCGTACTGTTGCTGTATAATCGGGTAGAGTATCGGAGTGCCGACACCCTCCACCCCGCAACTTTAGTTCGGCAATTCTACATCCGAGCAAGCCCCGACAACTACGGGATTCCTTTCTGACGGAAGTTACTTGCTACTTGGCTACGTGACTTGCTACGTTGTTCCGCCAACTAGATCAAACTTATTTCGCTCGAGGTTGCGCTAACCGACTGGCTACAAATTCACCACTGACTTGGTTAAACCACTGACTTGGTTAACTGCGTAACCAATGCACAGTGAGAAAAAACGGACCCAAATTTCCACAGATAAGACGCCGCTGGACTTGCTGCTTGAAATATATAATTTCTTATGGAAAATTTGCCAAAAAATTGAACTGTCCTAGTTTCATTCTGCGCCGGGCCCGGGAACTGATCAGTTTTACCCCATTAATCCCTAAAAATGCGTCATTTTAAGTTGGCACCCATAAAACTAAAAACGCCGCTGAAATTTTTGCCCGCATAGGAGCATTTTTACCCTTCTAACACCAGATCGCTTGAAAACTCGAATTTTTATCCGAGGCCCAGAGGGCCGTGTGTCATATACCATTCGACTCAGCTTGACAAACTGAGAACATGTCTGTGTGTTTGTATGTATGTGTGTGTATGTGTGTGTGCGTTACACATAACGTCACATCGGTTTCTCAGCCATTTGTGAATCGATTTCAGTTCTGTTGACGGCAAATGGAAGCTACAACATTCCCATAGAACGCTATTGATTTTTTTTTATTCGGACATTTCGTTACGAAGATATGAACGAAACAGTACTTGACGGCCTATTATAATAGTTATCAAACAGTTTAGTCTCCGATTACATACTGAGCTATTTGTGTACCGATTTTAGCTTTGTTAACGAAAAATAAAAGTTATAGAATCTTCAAATAACTGGTCAAAATTTCAATATGATTGGATAATCCATCAGATATGAAAAACAATACCTGAGAGCACATAATTGTGAGATGAAAATATACTCGTTGCAGTTCAAAACCGAACAAGACCAATCACACCAATCGATGCCGCTTGCCTTCTATTGTGTCGCATCTGTGCGTTGTATAGCACATACAGCGGACAAGCCATACTTTGCGACTCTATAGAATTAGAGCAGGATCGATTGGCTCGAGTGATTCGGTTTTGAACTGCAACGAATGGATTCGAAGATTACACAAAGTCTCAATTTACTATAACTACACAATTTTCAAAGAACATATACTTTTTAAGCATTTGGAATCCATATTGATAATCAAAATTGACGCTTAGGATTGTCTAATAATTCATTCTATGGACTGAATATATGAAATTTCCAATATATATGTAATTTCTTCTTTTATATTACTAACATAAATAGGTCGTTTAGCACCATTAATGTCAATATTTTAATCACATCGATGAACAATAAATACGTTCAGGATTGACAAATAGTTATTTCGGGATCTTCCTGGAATTTCTGATGAAAATATGTATCCAGTACCATTGGCAACATTTGAGTTCGTAATTCTGGTGAAGTGTAAGAAGGGTTCAGTCTCACCATCGGTGGATTAATGCGGGTTTTTATCATAACTCTTGAGAATCGGATGGTGCAGGTTTCATATTGTTTCGAGCGCAGAAATTTTGCCCAATGTCCCCCTTAATTTCTTTTTCATCCCCTTTCAGCTACAATTGCTGTCAAAGTTTTTGGCTAAAAAGAGCAGATCTTACGTGAAAAAGCCTAAGAAATCGAATGATGTTTATTTCTTTCAGTTACAGAATCGGAAACTGTACATTTTTCCCCATTTAACCTTATCTTTGTGTGTGTTTAAGTTTTTATTCATGTATCTACAATCGCCGCTTTCTAAAATTTTCTACATGTAATGGACCATATCGAACGTGAACAACACTGAGAAATCGAATGGCGCCATTTTCAGCCTGCGCCGGGCCCGGGAAATGATCAATTTTGCCCCATTTACCCCTGAATATGTGTTTTTTTTTGAATGGGTATCCATGTTACTGCAATCGCCGCGGAATGTTTTGTCCCCATAGAAGCATTTTTTAAAAACTCTGGGAAATCAAATAGTGCAGGATTCATTCAGTTCCGAGCATGGAAAGTGGCCTGTTTTGCTCCACTTCTTCTTTAATATGCGAATAAAACAAGGCTGCTTCAAAGTCTGAAAATGGCCAAAACCAATATAAAACTAATAAAAAAGTATATGCGCATTTGATAAATACTTAGAGGTCGTATCTGAAAAACAACTAAAACGAAGTCTTTGTATTTTAGAAGGTTTCAACTTTTTTGCAAGAAACATGGGGCACCTTGAAAAGGACGATTTGGTTTCATATAGACGTATGTGGCTATTCATACACCGCGTCTTTGTAATCCGCTAGTCCTCATCATCACTGTATCCTTCGCTATCTTCCGAATAACTGTCTCCGAGTTCTGAAACGTCACTGTCCTCGTATTGCTGAATCGTGCTTTCCAAATTATTCACAGTATTCTTGACGAGAGAATTCATCGTCCTCTCAAAAAATGCGACATCTTGGGCTCTGACCAGGTTAAAGATAGTCTCATCAGATCCGTCAAATTGTCTTCTAGGAGGGACGTTTTACGAGCAAGATGAGTACGGGCGAATTTATTCCGCCACCTTATGACGAAGTTCATTTGTATTGTTGAAAAGAAATTTGTCAGGAATTCAATAGTTTCGTTCTGTGAAATATAATTAATATTCAATTTCCTATTTCATTAGTCTTGACACCAAAATTGGACTTACTCACCAGTCTGTTTGTAAACTCTGAGAGGTGGCTGTATTTATGCACACAAGGCGGTAAACGTTTGACAAAAGGATAAAGTTGCTTCATCTTCTCAGAGTCGAGTTTACTTGAGGAAAGGGCCAAACTACTTACTAGCCGAACATTTTGGACGAGAGCTTGGCTAGTCCCAAGAATCTCCGAAAATTTCTCCGGATCAGCTTGAAGAAGACGAGCCATATTCCCGTTGTTGCAACTTCCGCTTCCTCCAATCTTGGGTCTATTGATACTCATCTTGAAATGATCCTCCAAGCGATCCGTCATTTTTCGAGCCTTTTTCTTAACGATTGGATTGGCTTGTGCCGGATGTCCTTCAACCTGCTTCTGGGCTGACATTTGGATGAACAACATTCAATTTTGAGTGGAAATAAGACGGGCCAACGCGTGGATCTTTCTATTGATTAACTATAGAAAAATAAAAACAAAATTCCGAACAAATTTGAGTTGATTACTATCAATTGTATTTTTTCACAATACACAACATCCTAGCATACGGAATAGCCGATCCAAGTATCTCGTTTTGGAAAGCGAGGAAAGTCGTGGAAAGTAGTAATTGGGCATCCGACGAGAGCACTACATGATCGGGATCGAAGAAACAAATTGAAGAGACAATCATACGATTTGATGAGGAAAAGAAGATTTACGACCAAACATTAAAATCACAAATGGAAAGCCTAGAGAATTGGAAAACCTCCGACATGCTTTTGATACACACAACTTTGAGAAGAGTTAGCACAAAATTCCTCTAAAGAATGTAGAATTCTTTGAAGTTCAAGTAGGTTCAATGTACCCCTTTTTCATTTTAAAGTACAGATAGCCTTACAGTAACAATGAGGCAACACATTGTCAACTGATTCGAAATCGCTCCAATGTCACCGAACCGACATTTAACCTAATCTTCTAATCTTCAGCCACAAAACAAACGCAATCCTACCGCATCACCGCTCGTGAAAAATACTAATCCCTTCCACCGCCACAAATTTTCACAGCGTTCCCACTACTGTACAACCACAAATTTATTTAAAATGCAAACAAACCACACAATTAGGATAAGGCCACGTGCCTACTTACGTATGAATATTTGTGTATTTCATTAGCATAAAGCGCACTCTCGATAGTAGACAGTTTGAAACCACTTCCTTAAATCTCCAGGTAGGTAAGTAAATTCCACACCGCGACATATCTCAGAGGCTGAGCTGAGATCGTTCCGGCAGCGCGAGGCAGTGCAAATAATTAGCTGCGAATTTATTCATGCCACCACACGACACAAGCCACAAAGGCGTGAAATTATCTCGTTTTCAACATCCGCCCCGCTCCGTTCTTCCTCGGCCTGTGGCTGTTGGCACGGAAGTGGCGAGGTTGATGGATCCGGCCGCTAATGCTTGTGTGCTGCTTGCCGGAGACGTCAAGTACGTTCCTAGTAGGTGATGTAAGAAGATATGAAGCGCAGTGAGTGGACCAGGTGATTACCGAATGAGACTAATGGGGAAATGTAATTTTATTCAACGGTAATGGAGAGGCTTTGACGGAGGACACAATGGAAATTTTAGAGGTCGCCTCATTTACATTCCAAATGAGAATGGGGTTTTCATTTTAATAGAATGACATAAGGGCGAGATAATGGTAAATTCTAATATAATTTAGGATTTACGCTGAGGCCATCCATTTTTTAGTACTTTCCCAAAGAAATAATAATTACTCAACATCTTATGAGGAGTAAATTAGAGAAACAAGTTTGAACAAGCGTTCGGGTGAACTCAGCGTACGTGTCACCCACCATATCCGAAGCGAAAAGGGGTGACAAATAATCCCGGTAAACTTTTTCAATTACCTTCCATTTTACGACGTGCAGCAGCATCCGTGCGTTGTCTTCGTAGAGAAAGGTCAGGAAACAGAGTTTTCTTCGCTGACGTCGTGCCGTCTCGAGAAGTGCTGCATTAAATCTGATTAAAAGGTACTTTGGCAAAGTTAACAAATTCCGACATCCTCAAGGGTTGGGCGAAAGCGGTGCGCTTAAATGTATTTACTACCGCAAAGTTGTTTCACACTTAATCTTTGTCTGGATTAGAGGACTTTTCTCCGACTGTCACGTACTATTCACGAACGTGTGAAATGTGTTTACTTAGGGGTTTCAGGTTGGGAAATGAAACAAATGGAAGGTCTACTGAAAAAGTGTTATGCAGTGGTTGGTTAGTTTATCCTTCCGAGACCGTCTGCTGGAGAGTTACGCTCAAAACAAATATAGAGGGTTCCACCTTATTTCATGAAACAAATAGTATACAAAAATTGCGTTGTCATGTTAATCACAACTTCAAACTCATTATTTTCAGCTTTATTTTGTATTTCGTTTCTGTCAATCAGTGTTGGAATTCTCACCAAAATATCAGTTCATCGTGCGCTACCTTTTCACTTGCAAACTTCCCGTTGCTAGTTTCACACGCTAACGTTTCTTGAGTGAACTTTCTGGGATGAGAGAATGAAACATAGCGAACTTTTTCTACTCGAATCACCGACGCGAGGATACGAATAAAATCAGATCTCTTTTACTCTATATCTTTACACCACATTCGTTCGTGAAAAGCAAACTGCGCATTTCATGGAAATGAAATCTAGACAGAAAGATATGTCCCTTAAATGACAACCTGCAGGGCTGGTAGCGGGTTTATGGATAAATAATAGTGACTTTAGTGACTATAATAATAAAAATAGTGACCAAATAGTGACCAAATACTAATGACTAAAGAGTGATTTCCAAAATTTAGTATTTTTTTGATCTTTTATCCATATGTTGTATAAGTACAGTAAAAATTTACTAAGTGATCACCTCCATTTGCAAAAATGAATAATAATACTGCGGCGCAGTGTCACTGTTTGTGTTTTTTTTTTGTAAAGAAGCGACGAAATCAAGCGACTTTTCTTTCTACGTGACTTTGTGTGTGTTTTTGTGAAGACGGGTCTATACGCACAGTTGAAACGCCTTCCAACATGGTCTGTGCTAGAATTATTTCTGACAAATCGTGCTTCCAATTCCTTTTTTGAGCCGTTGCCATGTGAAGCTGTTTTCACTAACTTAAGCACCTCAAGGTATTTTGGCTCACCTGCAGCCGTTTTCTTAATAAAAACTGGTTCCAATACTCCTCAATTCTGTACTCTGTACTCAAAATCAGCACCAAGCGTTTTAACAAGTTCCATTCGTTAATAAGAAGATCATAGTTGACCTGAATCGGAAGTAACTTCACAACATACTTGGAGCTTTCACTGTATGCATCCAGTTGGTGGGTTGAGGCATTGGCAATATTTTATAAACGAGTTCTGCAAACCCGACTTTTGACCTGGGAATACATCTTTATTTTCTATACTGGGGTACAATTATAAAAAATCGCATTGCGACCGTCACGAAAAGTGGTCAGGTTTTGAGCATTAATATCTCAGTCATTTCTCATTTGGTTTTCAAAAAATTTACACCAATCGATCGGAAGTATTTCTACGCATCAATTTCAATAGAAAACATTGTTGGTTTCAGGCCACGTACTATTGAAACATTTATAAATATTGTCTTAAAAAGTAAATTAACTCCTTCAGGTCTAAGAAGTAATATATATCCCAAAGGATGTATACAATCACACAGTTTAAATAAAAGTGTACACTGACTTCGGCAAATTTGTTTTCCATCAATTCTTCTATCTGGAAAATATAGAAAAAAATTATGACTTGAAGGCTTAATTGACGACCAAGAACATCCTGGATATGAAGAAGTTCAGGAAGAAAAAATAAATGCCTTATTAATAGTGTAAGCCGTTGCTTTAGAATACTGTACATTTGTATACGTAAAATCAAATTCTCGTTGATAATCGTTTAATATTTTTGTATCTTTCTGGGATGTTCTAGGTCATCCAAAATGTACATGAGTTCTGAACTTCAGATCTACAGTTGTAACAGTAGCTTTAAGAGCTATATAAGGTTACGATATTTATTCAAACATATTGAATGAACCTTTTGGAATAAACAGTCATTATTTGATAACTCGGTGATGTTCTAGGTCATTAAAACTGTCCTTGAGTTTAGAACTTAAGATCGACAGTAGTAACTATATATTTTTGGGCTATTTGAAGTAAAGATACGTATTCAACCATATTCAGTGAATATGTTCGAACATAAAAAAAAGCACCATGAGACGAACGGGGATAATCTAGGGCATCCAAACTATCCTTGAGTTCAGAACATAAGATCAGTTCAGTTGTAACATCAAGTGTTTGAAGTGTGTAAAGGGACAATATGTATTTAACAATATTGATTGAATAGTGTGGAAGACTTACATACATAATGTGACAATCTTGGGATATTCTAGGTTCTCCAAACTGTCCCTAATTCCAAAATATAAAATCTACAGTTGTAACAGATGTTTTATAAGCTATATATGGTTACCTCTATATTCAAACATATTCAATGAACCTTTTGGAAAGACAACAGCAATTACTTTATATCTTTAAGATCCCCTAGATATTCCAAACTGCTCTGGAGTTCAGTAGTTTTTTGGGGAATACATAGTTAGGTTACGTATTAAAATATGTTTAGTGAATATTTTCGAACGTAAAAATACATAAGAAGTTAATCTTGGGATGGTCCAGGTCATCCAAACTGTCTTGGCGTTCAGAACTTAAAATGTACGGTTGTAACATTGATTATAGGCGATACAAAGTTACAATAAATATTCAAACATATTCAATTCATATTCCTAAAGTGAAAAAAACATTATAGAGAAATATGACATGTTCTAAGTCATCCAAACTATCATTGCGAACATAGGCCCAACAGTTGTACCGAAAACGAATGTTTTGCAAGAACAACAGACATTATGAGATAATCTTCGGATGTTCTTGGTTATCCAAACTTTCCTGGGATTCAAAACTAAAAGTTTGGAATTATATTTAAAAATCATCAGTTTTTTTTAACTAAACAAAGTAACAATATGTATTTGACCAAATTATGTAAATCTTTCGGAAGGTCAACTGATATAATGAGATATCTTGGGATTTTGAGGTTCATAAAAATTGATCTTGAATTCAGCACTTAAGATATACAGTAGTAAACTAGCATTTTGGGCTATACAAAGCTACGATAAATATTCAAACACATTCAATGAATATGCTGATACGTCCACAGATAACCTTGCTAGTTTCAGTTCATTCAAACTTTCCTTCAAAATTTAAGGTCTACAATTGTAACAATATTTTTCTGGACTATACAAAGTTAGGTTAGTTTGTTTGGCATATAATATCCCAAGATTATCTCATAGTGTCAGTTGGTCTTCCAGGACAATCATTGAATATATTTGAATACATATCATAACATGTTATAGAGGATAAAGCTACTGTTACAACTGTACATTTTAAGTTCTGATCTCCTGGGTTGTTTGGACGACCCAGGACATCTCTAAACCAGATTTACTACTTTATTCAATCATTTCTATGTTATTCAGTATCAAATCTAACAGAATTCACCAAATTGCTTATATAAGTTACGCCTGAAAAGACAGGTAGAAAGTTCTTAATATTGTTTAAAATGTCCTCTGTAATTGAAGTATTGGCATGCCACACATTGGGCTTACAAACTCCAGCGACTTTCGCACCAACCTTTCTAGATCAGCGTACATTAGATGTATGAGTGGTTCTTCCCTCTAGAAGAAACCTTAGAAAATATCATTGAAATAGATTAGTCTGCTTATCGATAGCTTGTAAACATTATCACAAATTTTTAGATCAAATTCTACTTAAAAAATTTTACAACTTTGCCAGAAAAGCCCTTTATTTGATTAACAATTCATTCCATTATTTCTCGACTATTTGGATATCAAAAGAGTAGTCCGTTTTTGCAAAAACTGAATCTAACAAAATATTTTTGAAACAAAGTGAGTATAAATGAAAAATGACTTGATTATTTTTTAATATTTTTTAAATAATGTAGCAATTAAAAGGACAATTTTGTTTGCAGATTGGATAAACGTTTTAAGTTTTCACTCCTATCCTGTTCGATTCGTCATGGACTTCACTGGGTTTATATGTATAGAAATATGAAAAATTATTCTGAAATAGCAGGAACATTGTAAACACAATGAAAGATGTTATACTATGAGACCACGTGTGTCGCATTCAAGCTAAATCTAGAGAGCTGTGACCGGCCAGCGCTCTGCATTTGACAAGTTCAATTAAGGTAGAGGTGGGACAGCGTTCGCCAGGCCATCTTGTTTTACTTCTCGACTTTTATGTAATATGGCCAGATCACTTCATTTTGTCTACTATTGTACAATAGGAACAAGTGTTTTTCTTTATCTTTTTTACAATCGACGGTGTGAAAATAGTGACTTTAGTGACTTTTGGATGCAAATAGTGACTTTTTAGTCACTAGGCTCAAAATAGTGACCAGGTCACTAAAAAGTGACCCGCTACCAGCCCTGCATCCCGCATGATGACTGTGTGGCCGGAAAGGTTGGGTTGAATTTGCCATCAATGCGTCACACCATTTCAGCAGAAGTTTCCTACCACTCGACTTTTGCGGCGGCACAATACTTAAAAAACAAATATCACAACTCACGTGAAGGTTGCCTACACATACTCACTAGAGAAAAAAAAACAAAGCTGAGGAGATATTTTGTTGGATCGTATCTCGAATACGAGTGAAACGTTTTGAGATGGAGGAACAAAATATCTTTCGCGATGAGAACTGAAACGTTTCCTCACTCTGCGCTTTCATGAACTTTAGATTGAAGTTCGTTCGCGAACTTCAAGTGCGAAATTTCTCGGTGCTTTATCATTGCACTGAGTAAAGAGTTAACCTTTTTTTGAAAATGATTTCTCCAACACTGCTGTCAATATTTATATTTGTTTCTTGTTACAGGTATACCTCGATAGTACGTACATCAACTTTATCACTTCAAATTGCAATTGCATAAAAACTGCTGCTTGCATCTGAAATCTAATAAGACCAAATGAAGGAAAAACTTCTGTTCTTTCTTTTGGTTGTACTAGTTTTTTAGTGTAATCAGTAGTTTTTATGCAATTTCAACTTGAAGTGATGAAGTGGATGTACGTACTATCGAG
Source organism: Aedes japonicus (assembly GCA_034211315.2). Classification (NCBI taxonomy): domain Eukaryota; kingdom Metazoa; phylum Arthropoda; class Insecta; order Diptera; family Culicidae; genus Aedes; species Aedes japonicus. The sequence continues at coordinate 5,592 of JASCZW010004196.1, read as the reverse complement.
GTATACCTGTACTCGGTTTATTTTTATTGAAATTAAATTAAACATTTATTTATTCATTGTGGTTTTCAATTTCACCCACTTATTTTGCTAGCAGCTGCTCATCACAGCGAGACAATTGTTTCTCCTGCTTTTTGGGCCAACCATGAATGCTTGTACAGGGTGCGGCAGAAAATAATGCGAGAATATTCAAACTTGAATATTGGGTTAATTTGTGTACCTAGTGACTAATTTCTGTCGAAGGTGTATTTGTTTATGTTTACTTTCAAGTGCTGCATCCAAACATTGTGTTTGTTTTATTGCGAATTCGCCAAAATGTTCGTGAAAGAAGTGATCACCAGTTTGTTGCTCGCCCAGAAGAAGCCGAAAGAGATTGCCAAGGTGGTAGGGTGCCATTTGGCAACAATTTACCGCATAAAAAAGTCCCTGCAGGGTGGTCCTGAGCAGTGGAAGCCGGGTAGCGGACGTCCGCGTTTTGCACGCACGCCGAACGTGATCAAATCCGTCCGTGCAAAAATTGCCCGCAACCCGGTGCGTTCCATAATAAAACTTGCAAAGGAAGCCAATATTTCGGAGAATTCCATGCGGAGAATCATCAAAGAAAACCTGCATGCATCTTCCAGACCCAGAGTGAAACGCCACTTGATTACGAACCGGGTCAAGGAACTACGAGTGACTCGTTCCAAGAGATTGCTTTCCTTGTTGAAGAAGAAAAAATAATAATCCTGTTCTCCAACGGAAAGATTTTCAGCATCGATGCTATGGCCAACAGCCGCACGAACCGGTTCATTTCACCGCCCAAAATGGAGAACGTTCCGGAAAAAGTGAAAAACAAATTTCAAACCAAACATCCGGCTGGTGTCATGATATTTGGCTTGGTGACGTCCAACGGTTTGAAAATGCCGCCTGTTTTCATTGATGCTGAAGTTAAAATCAATACCGAAGTGTATATCGCTATCGTGTATATCGGGTGAAGGCAGACTTCTCCGAGGACCAAAACGTTGTTCTACAGCAGGATGGAGCGTCGTGTCACACGTCCAATCGAACCCAACAATGGTTGAACGATGACATGAAGTTATGGCCGAAGGATTTGTGGCCCCTAGCAGTCCAGATTTTAATCCGTTGGATTATTCGATTTGGGCATATGTTGAAGCACGAGCCTGCAAAACATCACACCCTAGTGTGAAAACACATTGAAGGACACATTGAATAAATTTGTTTAATAGGACTTTATAAAGATAACTGCTTTCGAAAATGTTGATATTATTGCTTGAATTAGTTGAAAATGGGATTTCAAAGATATAGAACGAATTTTCGCATTATTTTCTGCCGCACCCTGTAGTCAATGGATCTGATGATACTAGGAACCAGTTTCGAAGATCGAAATTCGTAGCCTTTCTTGACAGTTTTAATCAGGTGTAATATATGCCGAGCCAAACCAACCGAAATGAATAACACCGACAAAATGCATTATCATAAATGAAGTAAATAAAACTGCTTACTATCTCTGATGATCTACACTTCATGTGTGGATTCGATGTTTTTAATATTTTTTTACACGTGCCGTATAGACCTGAAATACAGAACCGGCAAGCTCGCAAAGAAGACAGAATAAAGAAGCTGAACGAAAAAAATATCCAGAACTGTTTCAAAATCGAAATGGGCATGAAAGTTAATAAACCGCCCGCTGGGAGAGCTGGTACATTTAATGATAGCAACGTAGCACAAACGTTAATTTGTGAACGTGAACAGTTTGAAAAAAACGTGTAATTTTTTGCGTTATCTAATGCATATACATGAAATGCTACATTTGGCTTAAGCTCATGGGATATTTGATGTATATTTAGACCAGATGTCAACTGAATCAGGCCATTTGTATGAAACATTTCATACAATCCGTTTCTATAACTGTACTTCAAATAAAAATCTGTTAACGTACACGGTGAAACTCTATTTTGATAGTGGATATATTTCAGCCATTCATCGCTAATATTCAGCTGTATTATATTTTGATTGTATGTTCCTGCATAGTTCATGTCTAGCACTCAACATTAAAGTGCCAGCGGAATGTATGGGAGAAAGATTTCCAGCAATTTTCAAAATACGACAATTTTTTAAAAGTGCATCTATAAGTTCAGGCTCAATCGAATTAACTTTGCAGAGCCAAGTATTCTTTTTAATATAATAACCGAATAATCGAAAACTCATGGCTCTATTAAGGTTAGTTGTATAACAATTTTATGAATGGGAAGAATGATCAGGAGTTTAAAGTATCATTTAAGAAATACATGAATCTTGAATTCTAATTTTCTAATTTTAACTGAAGATATCTCTTTATTTCCACATTTAACAATATGCACACATAAAAACTAAAATCGAAGATCTAAAACAAAACATACAGGTTAAGCAAACTTAAAAATAAGGCTTACGTTAGTCTAGAACACATATATGAATTTCATAAACTCCAGATCACGTAGAGCCAAAATATCTCGAACCGGTGTATTAGGTTGTCTAGGTTGAGCCCGAATGGACCCAGGTAACCAATAAGCATTAGCATATCCAGTTAACCAACCCTAAATCTACATTTCAGATGCTACTGGCATTATATTAGCATCATATCAGCATCGTAAAAGCTATCGGTTGTAAAGTTGCATTTCAAATGCTATTTAAATGCTTGTAGCCTGTAATAAGCATTCCGAATGCAAAATAGCATTTGTGAAGCATTATCATAGCATTAGTAAAGCAGCCGTTGGGCCAAAAGTGACATTTATGTTGCATATACGGCGACTTAAATGCTTGATAGGCTGCCGTAAAGACGCTTTAGAACTGCTTATTGGTTACCTGGGGAATCATAGAGCTCAGATCTGACTCCACGATGCTCAGCACATGACCAAATTACGTGATCTGCGTGTTCGTAACATTGTCCTGATTCATAGAGATTGCTGTCGCTCAACGTTGCATGGTAAGAATAAGCGTTCAAAAAATAGTGATTGAAAATAAGGCGAGACATCACACGACATCACACGGCTCGCATCTGTTGACGGAAAATATGAAAATAGGAATAGGAATATAGAACTGAGACTCTCTCTTTGACCGCAAGATTAAATGAACGGTTCAAATAAAATAGATTATTAACTATAGAGGATACATAGTGCTACTGTTCGTCTTGTTCTCGCACGCGAACATGCCGGGTACATAACTGTCAAATCGCACACTTTTCATGTTGAAGGTTATGTCCCAGGCCTACTAAAACCAGAAAGAGATATTTTGCAAACGACGTCAGCGCTATGAGTCCTCTACATCAGACCCCTCTACATCCTTTATAATCAGTTCTGTTCAAATGTAGGTTCAACTTACCGCCTGCCTGAATTTTCGGTTGCCCGCTGCTGGGTATTGCCGATAGTCTAAAACTACCTGTACTTGGTATACAAATTCGTTCCACTTCTCGGAAAGCATCAGTAAAATATTTGATTTGAGTGTTTAATAATAATTTCAAAATAGACCTAAATAAGGTGAAGTGATGCAAACCCTTTCCTTAAACACGGTGCTCGGTAAAGCATCGTAAGTAAAGGTGACCGTTTCAGCGGGGCAAAATCATAAGTCTTTGCGTTATTTGTTAGGGAAAATTTGAGAAATGAAAAATTCTACGCACGTCAGTTTCTAGCTATTTTCAATACCTTTCATTTGGTGCAGAGAAATTCTCGAAATATTTTGTAGATTTCGAGTCTTATCAAATTTGGTGACAGTACTTCAGGTTTTTCCTTCCTCCCCAGAGTTATAGCAAAGATAATCTTAGCTCACTTTGTCAATTGCTATCAAAATCAGCGTGATGTGCATCCAAACATTGAAAGTAAAAAACAATTTTAGTTTGATCAACATTGACAACCATGCTGGGAACCAACTGGCTCTCCAGAAGATCCGGAACATCCGTAAAAGTGGCCAGTTCTTCGAAGTAGTCCCAAATAGACGATATTTTTTTTATTTTTGCAATCAACATATTCACATTATGAAAGTAGGATAAACTTCACTTTGTGATCTGCAGATGTCCCTTGAGAGGTCATATGGTGACCACCCGGAAGATCCGGAATGTCCGTAAAGGTGGCCAGTTCTTGGAACTAGTCCCAAAAGGACGATTTTCTTTACCAATCGACTTTTAATTTACGAAAATAGAATGAACTTCAATTTGTGGTCTGAAGATGTCCATTCAGAGGTCATGTGGTGGCCACCCGGAAGATCCGGAACTTCCGTGAAAGTGGCCAGGTTTTGGAAGTACACCCATACCTCGATATAAATCTTTATTGTTGAACTTTTTCGTCCATCGTCTCACAAATCACAACCCGACCATGAAAAATGATGAGATCACTGCATAGATGAGACAATTTAGAAACTACTGGTACCATCGTTTTGTATGGTTGAGTAATACTGAGGAAAAAATCGATGATGAAAGCCGAAAATTAATGTTGCTTTATATTAAGGTATGCTTGTAGTGTCAAATCTACTATTGAGTTTGCACTCATTGCAGTTTGTTATTTGAAAGCAAAGCTACAGTTCAGTTTAGTAAAAAGCAGAATGAATGAATTTGTGATTTGTACATTTCATTCGGGTGGAAACCAAAACGCCAGGATGTTGGTATTCCTATCAGGACCATAGCAAGGATAATGGCATTGAAAATCAACGTGGTGTACATCAGCAAAATGATAATAAATAAATAATTTTAGTTTGATCAAAAATCCATAACTATGCTGAAAGTAGTCCTAAATGGACGATCATATTTTTTTATAATCAACATTCAGTTTCTGACAGTAGAATGAACTCTAATTTGTGATCTGAAGATGTCTCTTCAGAGGTCATATGGTGGCTGTCCGAAAGAACAGGAAAATGTAATCACCTATCAGAAGGTAGTAAAAATCACAATTTTGTCTGATAATTTCTTTTCAGAGCTTATATGGTGGCAATCTAGATGTTTGCGATCAAGACGGATTCGACCAAGGTGATAGCGGGTAGGATAGTTCAATAATTGCTATCATAATTATGCGGATCAGTATTGTCCAAAATAATCAATGGATAATCAGTGACTCCTCTAATTTCTCTGAGATATCGCCAGAAGAAAGGGATGGTAAAAAGATCCTCCAGCTGATGAAATGAATTTGAATTTATTTGTTATTCTCAATAACTTTTTCGGTGCTTTTACAATTATCAGTAGATACAAAGATATTTTTAATATCCCGTGTAGATGTAACCAATGTCTGCAAATAGTACCAGATTAGTGCATCTTCAATGGAAGATATAATATCATTTGTTGACTATGTAATGAAAGAGGATGACCAAGATTTGATTTTGATCTGTTAGCTGAAGTTCTTCTCCATTTCTTTGCCAAAACATGTGGTACGACAATTTCTCGGAGCAAACAATACTACTGGAATAATCGTGAGGATGCTCTTTTCCGTTCGTTCGGTTATTTTTGAATTCGTTGCTTTAGGCTGGGACATGTGCAACCAGGCGGTTGTAACCAGACGATAGCGGCCGGGACGAATATGATGTTTGTTTGTTCGGATGTGATGATATGTCCTGTTTATTCATTATGAACATTATAAT